>JABFQM010000572.1:0-32856 GCA_022816865.1 Zelostemma sp. ZL-2020 | reverse complement strand
AAGACTATTCAAAGACTATTCAAAGACTCAGTTCTCCAAATAGTCTTTCTTGAGTCTTTCTCAGAGCCACCAGAAAGACTATTCAAGACTTAAAGACTGTTCGAAATTTAGAAATTTCATCGCGGGATTAAAGCATCGATCCTCTTCGATTTAACTGAGTATATCGCTTTGAAGTGTTAGGGAGCAATTCAAATCGGTTCAGGCCTATATACGAGCGCGCGCGTGATTTGAAAACCGAGCGCGCGCGATTTCAATTTATTAGGATCGCGCTCATTCGAAAATATATTTAAGCGCGCGTGATTTACAAGTTCAAGAGCGGAGAATCTGAAAATATGTTCATTTACAATAGATTTTCATGAGAAAAAAGGTATGGGTCAATTTTGACGTATGACAATTGTGTTCCTATGATCATTGGTACTTTTTCGTTATTTATTGTCTTTTGTAATGTTGTTTAATTGTATTTTGTAATTGAGCGTGATTCTTCTGTAATTTTATACATCTTTTCCATTTCAAAAGGCCTTCAATTCTTTATTCTCGCGTTATCACCAGTAAATTGTCATTATTTATTATCGTAGTAAATACGAGATGATTCAATTTAATTTGTTTTTCAATCGAATGGTGTTCGCAGTCAGTTTGAATTTTTAAAGACCGAACTTTTCTTCAAGAGTTCCTAAAAAATTAACTTCTTCTAAGTCTACTTTTTAGGGATTCCTAAATTTCCGCTCGGTTCTTCCGTTGCGATAGCATTATCTTCATTGATGACCATATTTTCGACATCGCTTCATAATAGAGTTGTTTGTGTAGTTAAGATAACGAATAAGATAAATTTGGAAAAGCAGGCAATTTATTTGCATGAATGCTCCAATTCATTCACTCCAATAATCAATAATCGTAAAATCAACTCGATTGTCATATTATATCTTAATTTTAAGCATTTGGTTATCGATGCGGAAATACTATAACAATCTTTCTAGCCCGATTACACAAAATGAGAAAATATTTTGATTCAGACCTTGATGTTCACACTTACAACCAAATAAATTCATTGAAAAATACGTTAATGCGTGGTTAGCAAAATAAAAGATAAACGTTCAAGGTGTATATTAAGGCAGCATCTACGAGTTTCTTGCAGAAGCGAAACTTTGATTCGTGAGAGAGTGCGATTTCCGGACACCATGAAAATTGTACTGTACTTAATTCTTATTGCCTATGTCTTGAACGTATGCCAAGGATTCTGGTTCGACTATGACGAGGATGACATATGTGCGGACAAGAAATCAGAATTAGAAACTCACAAAATTAATAAAATTAGACCAGAATACCTGGACCTCTTACCATTGTGGGTATTTAAATGTTTAAAGGATCAGCGTATGTTGGGAGCAACTATAAAATGTCCTCGTGAGTAATATTTTTGCATTGTATGTCATTGCCATAAACATTTTTATCATTTTTGCACTATAGTTTGAACAAAGATTTTACAGATTCGACAAGATCATTGTTTTGTCGACTCGTTGAATGTGTTTTATTAATTTATAACATGACATAGTAGAAAGAATCATGATCATTGTCTTTCATTATTATTTTACAAATGCAAAATTCCTTATTCACAATACGAAACGAATATAATGAGAGTTCAACAAAGACATTGTATTCGTGAAATGATTTTTTCTAGCATAGCTTGTTGATTTATTACTAAAAAACACAACAATTTTGTGACATCGTTGACAAATTTATAGTAATATCGCACAATCATTTTTGTAATAATGAATTGTTTGTAATAGCATGTTTAATGTTTTATGTTTCATTCTAATAGAAACCGAAATAACCACCGAAATAATGAACAACAAAGGAGAGGAAGCAACTGTGCCAACAGCAGTCACAACAAGATGAAAAACATTACAAAAAACAGTCAAAAATTAATGATGACATAATATTCCAACCAATCAATCATTCGAAATTATGGTACATAGTAATGACATACAATATAATTATGAACCCTTGTAAAAGGGTTTGTATATGGTCCGCATATGAACCGCATGCGGACCGTATGTGTCTCATATGCGGGCCGCATATGGACCGTACATGTTTCATATGCGGGCCACATGTTATCCATATACGGTTTCAAGCCGTATGCGGTGCCCAGGGAACTCGCATATGGATTTTATGAATGCCATATACGGTTTCAACCCGTATATGGTGCCCAGGGAACTCGCATATGGATACCATATGCGGCCTGCATATGAAATACACACGGGAAAAAATGGTTTGTGCTCCGTAGCCATAACAGTATGTGTCTTATTTTCTAGCTAAAAAGCTGCCTGTATTAGAAATACGATGTTTCTGGAAGCATTGAATAAATATGGCTGTTAAATATTGATGTCACAGAAAAACAGTAACAGCACTATAGCCATAATGTATGGCTATAATCATTCCGGTGCATTTTGGCATACTTCATCCGCTTTGAACAGTCAGAAATCTGATTGAATTAACCATATTTTCTGGCGGGCGAGTTTACAATATCGGTATGTCTACTGCACCCAGAAAATGTTCGATTGTATGATTCGCCCAATACTTTCTGGCTACTGTAGCTAGAATTCTGTTTGTACTCTCGATATATTTTTTTCCGTGCATACGGTCCACATATGGACCATATATGCGGTTTGCATTGAAATATATACGGTCCGCATGAGGTTCATATGCGGACCATATACAAACCCTTTTACAAGGAATGAAGAACATATATAAATTGTCATAACCATGGACCATAATATACATCTACTTAGATAAGAAATTACGTACCTTACCCAATGTAAAAAGTCTGAAAAATTGTATGTGCCTTAAACTGAATAAATATAATTGTTAAAAATACATAGTTGTGTTACATCTCGAAAAAACTAGGATTGATCCTCATTTTAAGTAGAATTTTTTACCATAATTGTATTTTAGCAACTCGCAAGGAAGTGGCTTTAATGGGTCAACCTATCGACCGATAGGGTAATTTTATTTCATCTCCTATGAATTTTTGCCTCATGATAGTTGACGGAAATTCGATGAACATTCGGACGAGTGTTTGTAGAACAGATATACGATGTTTATACGACAAACAAATGCTTCAAGTTCGGATCGACGGTCAAAACCTGGAAATTAAGCTCGACACCGGACGTTACGGAAGATCAAGCCTAACTTTTTTCTATAACCAACCGACAGGCAGTTAGCCAGTTCTATAGATTATCGCCTTGCCTGTATCGGATGTTTTCGTCAACGTCACCCTCGGATCGACAACCCGGATAATAAACAAACAGTAAACATTCACCCTAATTTTATTCCCAAAAATAACAGCACCGTGGAATATGCTAACGGGAGAAACCACGTTGAAGAAATGCGCCAATCGCTTTACCTTCAAGGTGGTGTGGAAAGAAGTGATGTCGATCAACTTGAAACTTTTCGAAACGTGGTGATTTTATTTATTCACTTGCATACATTTTGAAAATTAGATTCCCTGTAAAACACATTGGCAACGGTCTCATTTTATTGCACACACGTGTATTTCGTGTTATATTAAATTTTTCATTTATTTACGCCTTAACTTTTGCGTATTGCTCGCGAGTTCTTAATATATACCTCAAAATCTAATCAAGCCACGCCTACCTTTTATTGTGTCAACCACGAATTGTAGCATTTCAATGAATTCGTTAGATTAGAGATGTGATTATGATCTAAACTCAAATATTATTTAGATTTTTTTAATTCTCCTAGGAAGATCGCTACAGTCCGTTTTCGCATTTATAATTGATACTTGGAATTTAGATACAAATGACAATCGAGTTGATTCCACGAATATTTATTCTTGGTCTTTTTATCTATTGCTTTAATGTACTGAAGTACTAAAGCAAAAAAACGGGCTGTTTTTCTGAAAAGTTTATCAAATTTATATTTTTTACGATACATGTGAATCTATTGAAGTGTGTTACGTAATTTTTATCTTATTGTTTAGAGTAGAGCGTAACTTGTTTCTTATTAAGTAAATTTGTTTTACATTATTGATGTCAAAATGATTTAGATAGTGTTATTATCAGCAGACTATTTCAAACAGACTATCATTGATCTTGATTATTTGGTAACGCAATAGATAAATAAATTGAGATAATTAAAAGAATGTAAATTTAATTTGTTAGGGAAGAGTAGGGAGTTGTGAGGCGGGTTTTTTTAGACATAACTACCATAAAAATCCATATTTTGAAAATCTGCAAAGTAAAATTTCTAGTAGACACAAAAACACAACTTTTGGCTTGGGCCGTTTGTTAAAATTCATAACGGTTCATCAATTTTATCATGCTCGTAAAAATGTATCTTTTTGTGAATTTTTAAAAAAGGTGGGGAGTTATGAGACACTACTCAAAATGGAAGTAAATGATATATTTTGATAATTATTTTTCATTGGAGTTGTAGAAAATGGAAATTAAGATAATTTCGAGGACGAATTCGTTAAAAAAACGAAGTCTGTATAATCCTATCAATCCGACTAGCAGTGAACACTAGTATAATAGCTGGCTATAGACCCGCAATGAAATTTCAGTTCGGAAAAGACCGTCTTCGAGTCTTTCAATCGTCTTATTCAGTGCCACCAGAAAGACTCCCAAAGACTCATGATGAATCTTCGAGAAACCTTTTGAACCAAGACTGTCGTTTTAATGCCCGATGCCTTGCAAAGCGGAACTCCCAAAGCCTCACTGACAAAGGACAATAAAGTTTTTCAATTAAAGTTTATAATAATTAGAAATACCACAAACACAAATGGTCAAAAAACTTTTTCAAAACAAATGTGAACGAACAATCTGGAAAGACGCTTAGAATGAGTGTAGACGCGACGAGTGCTAATTGAAAAGTGGGATAGTGTCATGAAAAACAATTAACAATCGTTTGTAGTTTCGAAAATTTTCTAATATGGCAGATATTTACTTGTCTCACAACTTCCCATGTCCCACAACTCCCCACTCTCCCCTACTAGTCAAACAAAATCTATCTTTGATTAAGAAAGATATCAGTTAATTTGTTCCTGTATCTTTCTAAGTGAATCGTTTTCCTATCAAATCCATGTTATCCTAAAGAGAATTAAACGAAAAATAATCCTAAAGAGAATGAAAAAGGAGATGTAATCACATGAACATTGCGCATGGTCGCGGATTAAATCGAAAGGTATTGAAATCGTATAAGGCCTCTTCCGCGATTCTGATTGGCTCTCGAGTGAGCGGTTATTACTTTGAATTTGTTTGCGAGAAAAAGAAAACGTAATCACATGAATATTGCGCATGGTCGCGGAAACGTCAAAAGTCATCGAAATCGTAATCGCGCGGGTTATGTATCAACGCGGAATAAAATCTTTCGTACGTGTTTGTACTATGTAATTAATAGAATATTAGTGCGTGAATCGTGCGTGGAAATAATTCAATAGAGTTTATATAAGGAAGGAGATATAATCATAAAGAGAATTGTCCGCAAAATAATCATAATAAAAAACTAGGGTCAAATTATAATTCAAAATCAATATGGAGCGCAAAGCGCGTTAATCTATTGAATAAAAACTTATTATTATTCTAAATATTTCATTATTATTTTACTCGCGATGAGAAATAATTCGAACAAAGTTGACAGTGCGGTCATTCAAGGGCTGCAGCGGTCTTACATCATCATTTGCTTCTTTACGTAAATCTCTGTTTCGTAAACTCTCCAACTGCAAAAAAAATTGCAGTGATTCGATCGAATATTCTTGAACTTTTTTATTTCGTCTTTGGCAATGGAAAAACTCACCACTTTATGCGCAATTTTACCGGGTCTTGATTTTACTAACCAAATGACATTTTCGTGACACGGTGGTACTGGTATTGATCCATTGTACATGAAGAAATTATCGTTTACTTCTAAGTTTAAGTCGCTTAGAGATTTCATATCGCTCGGAGGAATCGTTCTGTCGCTGCCGATTTCCCTTGAATTATTAAATGCCGCCGCGAGTGAGAGAAGTCCTGTTTCGTCAGCCTATTTTGCCATTTCAGGGGTTACATGCAGTTATAGTGAGCCGAAATTCAAGAATTTTTTTTATACTTCAAATTCATATTTGAATATGAAACGAAATGTCATTTAATAGTACAAGTATCTAACTACTTATTTCAATTTTTTAGGTTAAAATAGATTCAAAAAAGGGCGAGATACAGCAAATCTCCGGAATTTTTTTTTTTTTCGAAAAATACGAGTAAAAGGATTCTGTTAGAAGACATCAACATCTGATGAATGAAGAAAGGATTTTCTTAAATTCCAATTTTTACGACAATGGGGGTGGAAAAACTGAAAAGCCACTTTTTTGCTTCTCAAAATTCTTGTTTTTTCTTCATGAAATCCAAAGTTTTTATCAGAAAAAAAATCCTTTGTTCATATAGCAGATGTTGATGTCTACTAACAGAATCTTTTTACTCGCATTTTCCGAGTTATCGTGTGCACCGAAAAACAAAAAAAATTCCAGAGATTTGCTGTATCTCGCTCATTTTTCAATCTATTTCAACAAAAAAATTAAAAAGTGTAGTTCGATACTTGTACTAATGAATGACATTTCGTTTTGTATTCAAATATGCATTTTAGGTAAAAAAAAATTTTTTAATTTGGCCCACTACAACTGTATGTAACCCCTTAACAGAATTAACGTTTTCTAAGCAAAAATAGGAAAATACGAGGAAAAAATACAGAAAGATTCAGAAACTGAGCAAAGTACGCATAATACTGAAAATGCAAAAAAATGAAAGGAAAGTACCAAAAAGAATAAGAAAAAGTTTCCATTAATCTTTTGTGTTTCTCCCTCACTTTTTTGCATTTGGCCGCAAATTTTTTTACCTGTAACATATGACTTATTGATAAAATTCCATTTTTTTTATCCAAAGCATCGGCGTAACTTTCATATTTGTCATTGTAATGCGATGCTCGCATTTCAGCCGCGTACCTGAATAATTCAATGTTCAAAAACGAGTTCAAAATCTCTATTCTCCAGGCTTTGAGTAAAAAAACCTTTTTCCATTAATTGCGTGTCCACTTCCGTCATGATCGTTCGTTCCCGAATGAAAATATACAGCTTGAAAAAGATACTTACCCGGCAGAAAATCGGCTGTAACCGATGGTTGGTTTTTGGCAGTGACTGTCAATTTCACTGAAAAAATGAACAAATAGAACGGAACCAAAGGAAACCGAAATTTTTCCTATTTACGCCCAGTGCCAATGTTCACTAAAGTAAACTTCTGTTCCGGGTCGTTTTTCCCGACTTTATAGTTCTGGTACGTCAAGGGTTTCAATTTTATTTCTGTAGCTTTCGCGCGTTCCAGATTTATCGGTGATTGGTGTTTTCCTCCGCAATCGGGGTATTTTTTGGGCCATGAGTTCACATTCGCGAATGAAAATACTTCGTCGGCATTAATATCGGCGGGAACTGTAAAATTTGTGTTTCGCGTATTTTTTTTATCACTATATAGAACATTGTACGCATCATTTACTCACGTATCTGGAAATAAACCCAAAGTGATAACAGAAAACCTGAATTTATGGCGAGTTTACCCATGATGAATTGGATTCAAATTCAAACTTAGTTACACGCAATGTCTTTGTTAAAATTTCTGGACTGAAATGAATTCTTGAAAGTGATGGAAAAAGTTTTGAAGCGCCGCGTATCATTATGTGATAAGCCGTTGTAGGTTAAGTGCGTAACTATTTTTACCAGCGAATTACTTGACAAAGTCGTTACAGAATGGAGAAGGTTTTATGTCCGAAAATATTTAAACATAATATGAGTTGATTGAAAAAGAGTACACTTGTCTTTACAATTAATTTAGCGAGTCATTACATCGCAACGTATAAATTTAAATTTCTTTGGAACAGCTTGAATGCAAAGTTTGTATTTTCGATACGACTTTTGTGAAATAGAATTTCTTATTCGAAATCAAATATAATAAACTTGATGATGAAAATAATTGAAGAAAAGGTACATTATTATTATTGTTTTTTATAGCAACAAAATTGACACTCATTAGAGCACATGTGCTGTTGTCAGAACTGTCAAGTATGAAAGTGAGGTTTGTACAATCTGTGAATAATCATAATTATAATATTGATCGATGCAACTGCACTGCAAAATTAGAAAGATGCTTTTTTGATTTAAATTTTTTATTAAAATTCGTTTTTCGTATTATAAAAATGTTTTTTTGCAGAGACAATTGACATTGATGAAAAAAAATGCAGGTATTATCCCCCGACTTACCCATCAAACGAGAAAATATTGAGGCGTATTGAAACGCCGTTGCCGTGAATACAAAATCGCAATACCGCTGAACGACATTAAATTGTATTCGTTAGAGCAGCAATTAAATGTCTTCCCACAGTATAGAAATGACGCGCGGTTCATTATTTACAGCATAGACGAGAAGAATACAAAAATGTTTATTACAAAGTTTATTATATTCATCGCAATTTCATACATGTACAATAATCAAAATTATATCTCTAATCTGATACACTAATGATCACCAAAATTGACATTTACGTCGAATAACAAACCTAACCTATAATTCTCGGAGCGTCCTTTTCCTTTTCGCTGTAAAAATGAAATGTACTGATAAATGTTACACTTTCCCGTATTCAAACTTCTAATTCGACGTATGGTTTCCAATTTTTCTTCCGGGAGTATAAATCGTAGAAGTTATGAGACATAAAATTTAAAACAAGTCGACATTACAAAAGATGCTTGTACTCGAAAAACATTAAGTCGATTCGCTATTTAAGACATAAAGAAACCGACCCTTTCAATACCGCTCGGGAGTATAAATTAAAATATTGAACTGTACCCGCTGTTAATACGTTCCAGAAGTATTGGATAAATATTATTCAAAAGACTGTATTTTTAATACCTCCGGGAGACATAGGAAATGAAGGGATTTTACCGTGCGCCAAAGTATTCAGTAACGGTGTTATTCAATACCGCCCCGGTGTATAGGCGGCGCAAAACATAGAAAATCTGTGCGTTTCAATACAGTTCTATACAAAACACGAAGAAATTGTATTGAAATGTATTGAAACCACCGCATCGCCAATACATCTCTATATTTTCTCGTTTGATGGGTGTCGACGTTTGATTGAACAAAACAGGGTTGTGTCGTCATGGCTGCGATTGTGCAACACCCCAGAAAACCGAATAAGCCAAGATTTGGCCTAGATTCGCTCAATGTATTTGAGAACTATTGGTAAAATCTGGACTCTTTCTGTTTCCCCATTAGGCACAAGATCTGGGCCAATGTACTGGAGAAAATTGAAGATCCAGAAGTGGCCAATTCTTGCTCAATAAATTTGAATGTTTTTGTGTATATTAGAGTCGATGTCGTGGGTCAAATATTTGGCTTATCTAGGCCATTTTTAAGTGACCATGGAATTGGTCAATTATGGACCATAACTAGTCCATAACTGGTCCTAAAAATTTGGGAAAAACAATGATTAAATGTGGATATAATTTTTCCTCCGTGAGCTTGGCCAATCATGGACCAAATTTTGGACAATATTTTTTACTCCAGGAACTGGATCAGTTATTGGACAAGCATTGCCCTATGAAGCATTGGCCATCCATTGACCAAATCTGGCTGTGATCTTTTGCCCAGAAATTTGGTCAATTACTGATTATTTCTGTTTCCCCATCTAAGTATGAGTCTGGCCTAAAGTTCTGGACACAATCTGCTGGGGATAGCATTTGGATAGCTATCCCTACTCCACGCGCTATCTCCACCATTGCCCACATCTCGATCCACGACATGGACGTCCACGTGATGGAGCGAATCTGGAGCCCAGGCATGGTTTTCTGGGACATGGATAGATGTTCAACGTCTGCTCAATTTCGAACGAAAACTTGACGATTTTTGAAGAATTTGGATCTGAGTGAATTGAATAGATAGAAAACTGTAATTCAAATCCGCATGGAATCTAATCTTCGCAGAAAACTGCCAATTATCGTTGTGTCACCTATTGTCAATCTCGCAACACATGAGTCGGCGCTTTAAAAAAATGCTTGATCTGAACCGATCTAATTTTTTGTATCGATGTATTCACCTCCATGTATAAAGTCGATGAAAAAAAAAAGTTTACACTCATCAAATCATCTTCAAATCAAATCCATCCGTCATTTCGAGTTTTCGATACTTTCAATTATTGAATCGCCGATTCAAGCCTATGAAATGAATACATTCACCAGTTCGCAATCGAGTTTCATGCTTTTCAGCGATGGAAAAGAATTCAAATGATCACTTTTCATACATTTAAGCCTCTTCGATCCCAATCTATGAATATTGTCGAAGTTTTGCTTTGACAGAACGGCATTGTGTCATCCCAGTCTGCGAGTATGCGACACATCACAAGGGGTTCAACAGCACCTCAATTTCAAACGAAAACTTGACAATTTTCGAAGAGTTCGGATCCGAGTGGATTGAATAGATGCGAAAACTGTCATTCAAATCCGCATGGAATTTAATCTCCGCAGAAAACTGCCAATTATCGTTGTCACCTATTGTCGATCTCGCAACACATGTTTCAACACGTACATTTAACCTAACCGGTTTAACTATCGCAACATATATACCCGTTGTCAACTTACCTGAGAAGGTTAGGAGGGAGAACACAAATAAAAAAAAATACCCGTTGTCAACAGAAATTCTGACATGTGTAGGTAAAATAAATTGTTGAAATAATTTCCAAAAGCAAATTAATTCTTCACTCGGAGAAAATTATTATTAATACTTAATTTTATTCATAAACACCCCAAAAGCCGATAAGGTAGGAACCCGGGGTGTGCCACATCATCTTAAGGCGAATACCACCGAAAATTCTTTTGTTTAGTAATTTCATACGTAGTGCATGTTAAACGTAATTAAATTTCACATTTTTTGTTTTTCTACAAAATTAAACCTTCCGCGCCAAATTTTTTCGCTACGATTTCCGGTGTTCGGCTTACACCGTTTGCAATACTGACGATTTACTTCCTCGCAGAGTTCGTGCTGTTTTTACTGATGTCATTTCATTTTTTTCTTACGGAATTTGCAATTTTCGGGCGAAATTAATGACAATATACAAGTAGAGCGAAGCGTTAGTAACGCATGAAAATTTATGAAAGCCGTAAGTGTTATTGCTATCGCATGCATTTCCGATACGCTTCTAAGACTTCAAAATTTAATGCATGCTACCCGGTAGAGGTTGGAATGTACCTCGGAAATGAAATTTGGTTTTTCTGTTTCTAAAAGTTCGTCAATATTCATGTTGCGTCGATCGACGCTCAATTCATTTTGAAATTGTCTCGTTTTCCCATAAACTTGTACTTTTTCGTAAAATTTACGAAATCGATGTTAATTGCGTTTTTTCTTTTCAGGATCCATTTGGAATTCAAAAACATGATGAAAACAAGAGAAGTTACAATGCGGAACTTCTCTCAATACCCACAGACTGTGTAAGAAAAATTTACACTTATGCAATAAATTACAATTTTGCAAAAAATTTTCCATTAAACAATCGATTCGGAATCGTCAATAAACTATCTGAAAAACGATCAAATAGTCGTTGGAAATAACACATAAATATTCGTTGCATTGAAAAAATGTTTAACTCGAAAACAATGTTTCCAGAGAATTCACTGGGCAGGAAGATCAGTACTCCGCCCAAGTGTACAGCGACAATGTCACGGTCGTCCCTTCTCCCGGAGGTCACAACCACGGCAGCTCCAAAGTCATTCTCAAAAACATCGTTGATTTCACCTGGGAACATCGTTACTACACGGGGCAACTCTTGGCAATACACATGTCTGGAAATTACTTGGCTTACGGGATAAAAAGTAACTCCAGTTCCAGAAAATTCCCAGAGATTCACGTTTCAAAAATTCATGTTCCAAAAATCAATTTTTCAGCTGGCAATGCAGGTCCTGCGGTGCGCATTGTAAATAGGCAAACGGAACAAAGAAAGTTGCTGAAGGGGATGCGAGTGGCGATCCAAGACCTGGCATTCGCGCACATACCCAATGTCATATTGGCATGCGTCGACTACTCTGGAAGTTTGTTTATCCACGCGATCGAGGACACGCCCAACGAGCTTTTGTGTACGCGCATTCTTCAAATGGACGCGGACGATCCTTCTCCCACTAGTCACAGAGTTATTTGGTGTCCTTACATACCAGACGAGGACTCCATCGAAGGAGAAGATGTCTCGAAGCTCCTCATTTTAACAAGGGGCGCTCGTGCCGAATTATGGTCCATCTCGAATGCCTCGAAACTTTACCCTGCTCCGATACAAGTAATTCGTCTGACTCATCTTTATAGTTTCTCTTTTATTTGTTTATTCACTGGGAATTTTTCTTTCAGGCAACCGATGTGCAAATCCAAGAAAATGGAATAATGATGGAAATAAACCAGCACCAGTCGACGATAGTCGAGGCAGCTTTCAGCCCAGATGGAACAGCTCTAGCCACGGCGAGCATGGATGGAGAAGTCAAGTTTTTCCAGGTCCACATGCACAGCGGCACGAGTCTCCAACAACAACCTCGGTGTATACACCAATGGAAACCCCATGGTGGCCGACCTATATCGTCTCTGTTTTTCCTTGACGATCATAAGAACTGTCAACCGGAGTAAGGGCTCAAACAAGTCACATTTTCACTTGTCGATACTAGATTTCTAACAAAATGTATTCGCGTTTCAGCGTACAATTCTGGAAGTTTGCCATAACCGGCTGTGACAATAACTCGGAGCTGAAAGTTTGGTCGTGCGAATTATGGACTTGTCTGCAAACGATCAAGTTTGGACCAAGCCCGACGTCCGGAAAAACACCCGTGCTTAAAGCCGGCCTCGACGTGAGCGCCGGATACCTTCTCCTTTCAGACATCTACAACAAAGTGCTGTACGTTCTCAGCCTGTCGAAGGACAGCGAAAAAGCAATGGCCCGAGTGAGCACGATTTCCGAGTTCCTGCTGCCGTGCCCCATTCTTAGTTTTGCAATAGTGGAAGCGGGTCGGCGCAAAATACGTTTAGGAGGCGAGTTTTTGGAAGAACTTTGCCCGGGCGAGGACGAAAACGAGGAGGAGCAATTGATGCTACGGATGTACCTCGTGCAGCCGAAATCCTTGCAAGAGTGCAATATCACGTTCCGACCCGCGTCCCAAATGAGCATCAACAGTAGTAGCTTGATGGATAACCACAACAGTTTGGACATCGCGGAGAACCTGCCGAATCTCAACGGACTTGCAGGAGAAAACGGCGGGGAGAACCACGAAGCTAACCATTCGGGTCTGAATCTCATGACTCCGGATGCGTTCAGTTCTCCAGCGAAGAAAGAGAATGCCCTGGATTCGAATCCCGAGAGTCCGGAGCTCATTCACGTACTCGATTCCGAAACGCCGCTCGTCGGAGTCGTCTTGGAAGAGCAGGCACCGCCGAGCGGTGGGAGCAGTCCGTCCCGTGAGGTACGGGAAATTCTCTCATTGGCGGAAGACATCGAACAACCCGAAGCAGAAGATATTGAATCGAAACCTAAATCAGAATCGGGCAAGGAGAATTGGTCCGACATACCAATGGTGTTGCTGAAAGACGTACACAAGAAGAAAACAGAGGAAATCATCGATAACGCGGAAGAGAGTTCAGAAGACAAAGGAGAGCAGCGCGTGAAAGATTGCACGGAGCAACCGCTCTCGATTGACCTCGTAGAGTCCAAATGGAACGCGACAAACGATAATATTTTCACTCTGAGGAACAAAATCGACACTCTTTGTCAAACGATCCAGGAACAGCGTCAGGAACTGAGCGAACTGCGCGTCGACGTGTCTCGGTTGCGTCAGGAAACACCGATCTCGAGCCAAGTGGAAAATGCGATGCTCCGCGTGTCGCAGCAGCAAAACGCGAACCTCGAGCAGACGTTTTATAATCACATGACGAGGCAGCGCGAGTTCGCGAATGCCTTGGAAGCGACGATCAAGGACAAACTCGAGGCGACGATTCCCCGAGTCGTGGACAGCGTCGTGGCGCCGTTCGAGCATCAGCTGAGGCTGGACGTGGGAAAAATCGACGAGATGCTGCAGGACAATCTGATGAAGCTCCTGAACAGTCCGCACGTCAGGGACACTTTGACGATCACCGCTGCGAATTCCGCGAAGACCGCTTTGGACGTGGCGTTCAAAGAGACGTTTGTGAACGTAGTGCTGCCTGGGATGGAAAAGGCCTGTCAGAGTATGTTTAGACAAATAGAGGACGCTTTTGTGAGAGGCACTAAGCAATGTGAGTACCCTTTTGCAAAGGAAAAAAGGAGAATTTGTTTGAAGTCAAGATTCACGTCGAAATGAATTATAATTATGCTTTATTTGAACAGATTTACAGAACGCGGACGCTCTCATGGAGAAACAGTGTCAAAGACGCAATGACCAGCAAAACGAGATGCTTGTAAATGTGGTTAGGGAAGAGACGCAGAAGGAATTGTCCAAGGGTCTGACGATAATGCAAGAAAACACGATGCGAGCTATCAGGGATTCTGTTAGAGACAATTTCAGCCAGCACATGACCGATATTTCCGGTGTTCGGTAAATCGGCGACTTTCTGTACATCGCTGTGATTTTTCTTCGGATTACTAATTACACGTTTCTTTGTTTCAAACATCCGTATAGTTCGAGAGCCACGACGCCAGGCATTGCAGTTTCTGCTTCGGCTGATGCTCAGTCCCGAGTAATGTCACTCCTGCAAAGAGGTCAACTGAACGCGGCTTTCCAGCAAGCGCTCAGCGCGAGTGACCTTGACCTCGTGGTACTCGTTTGCGAGAGAACCGATCCATCCCACGTGTTCAACTGCCCTGGACATGGCACTCGGTGCATCTTAGCACAGCCTGTGATACTTTCCTTAGTCCAGCAACTTTCTGCTGATTTGGGACATCGCACAGAATTGAAACACAAGTGAGACGTGTTTCTTTCTCTTTTTAGCATTTTTGGATGGTTTATTGATGTTGGAATCTTTGGTTGTTTTTAAGGTGGTTGGAGGAGGCCATTCTGAATTTGGACCCTAATGATCCGGTGACGAGGGAGCACATGGGGAATGTTTTGTTGCCGCTGCAGAACCAGTTGGCTTCTTTTGTTTCTGCGAATCCAACTCACCGTTCAACCCGGCGCATGAAAATGCTCGCTATGGCAGCAAGGGCGCTTCTTAATCAACACCCTTGACCGAGCCTTGGCAATATGGGATGATTGATTTCTTCGCGGAGATCAAAAGAAGAGAAAAAAATAACTAAATAGGCTCATTCGGTGCAAAGCAGTACGGAAAACTTTCGTTTGATTTAATTTTGTTTGCAGAAATTTAGAGTTATGAATAAAGAAAGATTTTTATTTGAAATGGACGAAAGTTTGCTGGAACTGTGAAACAAAATCGCCACGTTAATGGCACGATACTTGCTTGTTTCGGCCCGCAATTTGTCCATGGCGGAAGTTCATTTCGTTGTGAAAAAGGATAGAAGAAATTTCGTCGATGCATACGTTTTCACGAGTGTTGGGAGATGCGTTCGTAAATTTTTTTATCATCAAGCATGCATCATTTTTCAAGCATCGTTTCAACGCCATTGGCTTTATTCTATTTTTACTATCATTTTTGTGCGATTTTATTTATTTTCATGTTTCGTTTTGATAAGGAAGAAAAAATTAATCATGATAAGTTCGTACGGATCAAGCACTTTTTTAGTTGTTTTTTTCATGTTTAAACACGTTCCAAGTTTGGATAAGTAAAACATTTTAACACGCCAATAATTTTTTACGAGGTCGTTTTTTTCTCTTAGCTTTAAAAAAATCTAAAATAGCAGTTTTATAATAATTCATTTTAGGAGACTGGAAAATCGGCATGCTAGAAATTGCAATATCGATTTTCGAGGCAGTTTCCAAAATTGAAATAGAACGTTCGGTTAGTTTTTTACGTGAAAATTGCAGATTAAGTCTCGTAGCCGTAGACAAATTAAGTTTCATTTGTATTCCAAATTCTCTGATACGCTGTAATCATACCGCTACTCTGCATCTTGAAAAATGTATAAAATATATATACTGAACAAATACCATGAAAATGACCGAAACTAAGTACACGCTTTATTCTTATTAAGCAGAGATAAAGTATATACTTAATAATAAATAAAAATCGTTTCATATAACTCATGTTTTTCCTTTGCTCTTCATTAATTACAATCTTTCATTTCATTCGAACTGTGCAACATTTTTGTACAAAATTAAACTCGAGTCTCAAATTAAACACCTACAAAAATTACGTTTTACAAATCTCTTTTTGCAACGCTTCTTTAACATGAGCCGGAACATTTACTCGTTTCCTCTTCCTCACTTTTCCACCTTTGTTCGAAGTCTTCTTTTTACAACTCAAAGGATTCTTGCCACCTTTTTTCTTTTTCTTCGGAAAATCCTTCTTCTCTTCGATTAACCCGGACTTTTTCTTCAAAGACGTCAACATTTCTTCTTGCATAGACGTCAGGCCTGAACCGTTGCGCAATTCCTCGGCATGTTTCTTTGATTTTTCCGACGGAGGTTCAAGATTCGGTGCTTTTCCATGCAGGTAAAGAAGCGGCACTCCGGGAATATTTCTCAGGCGATCCTGGAGCTCGCGATCTTGCGTCGCTATTATGTACCTGATAAATAATTCGTTGCTCATTACAAAATTCTCATTTTCTAAAAAAAATGTTTCGAATTAAAAAACAAATGCGTTTTATTACCTGGAGCTATTGGTTTTGCCAATCATGGACAAAAAACATTTCGATCCCGCCACGGGTTCTTTCAAATGCTGACATTTGTGAATCGCGAATTGTTTCAAAATCAACATTGCTCCGAACACTTTCGATCCAATTTTTTCCATTTCCATGATAATGCATGGCGTCGTCAGCAGTTTGACTTCCGTTTGAAAATATTTCGGCAACTGTTCCTTAATGTTACATTTGTTCTGGAAATATTGCCAAGTTTCATATCATTTCGCGCAAAAAACTGGAACGATAATCAAAATATTGTTTGTTTAATTACTTCGAGCGCGGCGAAGGTAAACGTCCCATCAACGAGAACCTGATACGGCTTGCGAAATTTATAGTTATTCGCATAGAACCCCAGGTTTTTCTCGACTTTTTTTAACCGAGAAATTTTCATCGTGCAAAACAATCACACTTTTACACTATGAATAAAAAATAAGCCAACAACGTCAGCTGAGACACATGTGTTGTTGTTTTTCCGTGCCCGGCGTTCGTAAATTCTCTCGGGTTGCGCGGGAAAAACAAAATGGCGTTTGAGAACCCGCGAAATATGGGCGTCTCTCTTCTTTCGGCACACGCGCCGTAACGAATAACAGCCGATCCAAGCCGATCGGTTAATTGACGTTTAATGAAGGTAGTAATATTTCGAAAATTAGAAAACAAGACGGCGAGTTTTTGTGTGCAAGCGGACTCGGCGAGTGTCGTTAGCGGCGAATCGCGACTTTTATCAGCCGCGTAAACGCAATCACATGGGGTCAACAGGCAGTGTCAACGATCAATAACAATACGAAAATGAATTGATGAATTGCACCGAGATTATTTCCCCATGAGCCATGGTATCCGGCGATTCCGAGAGGCTGCTGCCCGAGCCTGAAAATTACGCCGAACACTTTTACGATCTTTTCAAAAATATCATAGAAGCGCTGAGGTAATCTTTTTATAACCTATACGATACTGTTTACTTGTCACTTTTCGTACATATCACTTTTTTTATTACACTTTTCCGCGGTCTAAATTACGATTCTCGCGTGCCTCGTCCGCTTTTTTCAATAAACAACAATTATTCACGATTTATTGCCTGCACTTTCGGTTCATTTCGAGTGGTTTTCAAAGCTTGCATTGCTCACTATTTTTCACGTTTCGGCCAATAATTCAAAGATTTTTACAATGCAATTCTTAAAAATTTATTTTTCGTAGCATTTGTTTGTTATAAAATCTAACAATTTGTTTTTGTTACAGAATAAGAAATGATTGGAAGAAATGCAAGAAAAGTAAAGCGGTTCGGAAGAAAGACAAGAAGAAGGTACAATTTCCAAAATATTCGACACAATTTTCACTGTTCTACGACTGACAATTGTTTTTAGGTTGACGTCGGCAGCGATCTTAATTTCACGAGCTCCCCAGAAATCGAAGTCACGACCAACGCATCGGCGTTTGCTGTTTTTACCAATGTCAGAAGTTCTGTTTTGGAAAAACATATCAAAAGTACCACGGAGGTTTATCGCTCGTCCAACTGCAGCTCCCCGCCATTAGATCTTAGTGATACGATTGATAGCGACAGCGATGACGAAGATAGGACTTCCACTGTGCAAAGTTTACCAAAGGTTCCTGCTTTCTTCGATTATCAATTCGTCATCATGTACAACGAATTCTTCGTAATTTTCGAATTTAATCAACGCCTGATTTTTCAGATTGTCGGCATAGGTTTAAGAAGCGTCTTCTCGTTGATGAGAGAAAGCAGAACCATCGAACCCGTTCTATGCACGAAGGCATTGGGTGCTTTATTAGATGTATTACAAGGGCAATTACCAGAGGGTTTGAAATCTGAACCGGAAGATGTCATCGGTACAATAACTAAATGCATTAAGAAACCGTTGCATCTATATAAATCACAAATTTCACACTTGCATTTGAATCATTGTTTTAGATCCATTGTTCGATCTTTTGTTGGATCTCGCAACGTCTCATGGTCCAGAATCCGCAGCTGCAAACGACGGCAGTCACTTAACAGCGGTGGCTTGCGCCTGTTTGCTTAGTTTGGTTGTCGTACGTGGCGATACGGGTCGTCTTTTAGCAACAATAGCTGCATTGTTAATGTGTCCAAGAGCGTTAACTGTGCAAAATATTCAGGTATATTCTTTATTAAATTCTTGAGTAAATTTGTTAGTAACGTTGCTGATTCGCTTTGCAGATGCCATGTGTTCTAACTTTGCTTCAGAGGAGCGTTCAAGCTGTGTTACTTGGAAAATTGTCGCGACCAGACTGGATAACACATGGGGTTCCTAAAAATTCTAAGGTTTTTACGTGTATGCTTAAGTTACCAAACGATTTACATAGTATAGTTCTAAATGGACGGAGTTTCGTGAGCGACGGAAGGTATTTGTACCTGCACACCAGTAGCGGGCTACTCAAAATCGGCAGCGGCCATGGCGGAACGATTTTCGGCCATTTATACGTGCACAAGGCTGACTTTTACCCAGCAGAAACAGGATGGCTCGGTTACGCAAATGTTTGTATCTCCACTTTATAAACGATACAATGTAAAATAACTATTTGTTCACTCTTTGTTATCTGTTGCATCCAGAGTTCCTTGTACTTCAAATGCGCGCCGAAAAAGAAGTGCGAACTGCTGATACTGGACTCGGAAACGCTCACCGTGAGGAGAATCGCGGTCCTGGAAGGTCGCGATTGGATGTCGTCCGTCATGTTCTCTGACGGCGACAGTTTAGGAATGATAACTGCTGGAAAAGATGTAATTAATAAATGTCACCAGTCAAATACGAACAAAAATTGTTAATCCGATTTGTTTTCAACAGGAGGGTTTCGTCGTTCGCACAATAAGTACTTTGAGCAACACAGTCACCGTCGCATCCGAGCTGCCCTTGAAATTGGCCAGAAAGTGCGTCGACGTTTTCGGCTATGCCAGCTTCGACGAGGAACAGTCGGTTCACGTTTTGAGTCCTGGCTGCGACGATGAAGTCGTGACGGTTGCGGCCGGTAAAGAATTTGGATTGCTCAAAACTGTCTCGGGGAAATTGTTCTGCACGGGAAAAGGCAATTGTTTGGGCCTGAAGACCAACACTAGGCCCAACAGGTGGTTCGAAGTCGCGGTCGGCAAAGGGTCAAGGGTCACACATTTCGCGGTAGGTCACGAGGGACAACACGCTGTTCTTGTTCTCGAGGATGGTTCTGTGTACTTCGCCGGAACCGCCAGAAGAGGAGAAGACGGCGAGTCTTGTGAGTGCATTTTTCTACTAAAAAAGTCTTTTGCCGAAAGAACGACTGAGCTTAATGTACAATTTTTTTAGATAAAGTACGTCGACAGCCGAAGCCAATAAAACCAAAGAAAATGATGAAAATCGAGGGACAAACGATAGTCGAAACCGCTTGCAACAACGGAACGACGGCTCTGGTCACGAAAGAAGGTTCTTTACTCATGTTCGGCAAAGATACGTTGTACAGTGACAGTGTCACGGGTCGCGTGACGGATCTGAAAGACGTTTGCGTGGTGCATGTGTCGTTGGGGAAAGCGCACGCCGCGGTGCTGACGAATAAAGGGTATTTGTATACTTTTGGAATCAACAACAAAGGGCAGTGCGGCAGAGATTACACGGCTGTGCACGTGACTACTAAAGAAGCGACGGTGATGGCGATGGAAACTGGTGCTGGGGAAGACGAGCTTATCGTGACGGAAGATGGTAAAAACGAATTTTCGAATCCTTCAGAATCGAGTTCATAATCTAAACTTTTTCTTTATACAGACGGAGGAGATCAAGGAGCAGAAGAATGGGAGGAAGCTAGAGCTATGTGTCCTTCGGGGCAACATCAGTGGAGGCACCGAGTCTGCATGGTGTGCACCGTGTGTCGAGAATGCACAGGTTACAGCATATCATGTTTAAGCAGCATCCGACCGGACCGTAATCCTGGGCAGTACGTTGCCTCCAAAACACCTCGACGCATTTCTTGAAAAATGGATTCGTTTCTAAAAAAGGTGTTGAAATTACAGAGAATGCGGATGCGGTGCTGGAGACGGAGGTTGTTCCGTATGCGGATGCTGTCGAATCTGCGCTCGAGAAAACTGCGATAACGGCGGTGGAGGAGACATCGCGATGCTGTGTCCTCCGGGATCAGGCATTCTCAGCGCGGAAGCTATGGAAGGTCTGCTTCGTTTGGAAACCATAATCGAAGGTAACGTCACTCCCAAAATTCCTGAATTAATTTTCATCTCGCGTTTTTCTATTTGCTGTATTTTTTCGTCATTCACAAGCAGAAAGAGCCGGGAACAATCTTCGGGACTTCATCCGGAGACGCTTGGAGGGGAAACGCCAGAGGCAGCGACTCATGAAATCCGGACCGAGCGTCGTCAAGCACGGGATGAAAATAAAAGGCCCGAACATTCAAAGAACAGGTACATTTTTTTATTTCTCCCGGAGCTTCGAGTTATGCTTACATTTATTTCTGTTTAAGTAGCAGGACCAAGTGTCAGCATTCAGAAAGGCCCAGAGGGAAAAATACCGCACAGCATGGCGAGTAATTCCGTCGCCGAAGAAGGCGTTGGTGGCAGCGACGTGGAGCGAGGCGAAGCCGCGAGAATAGCCAGCATTCCGCCCGCGAAAATCCCTATTCCCAGTGATAGTCCTGTCGTCCAAGTTTCCTGCGGTTTACACCACACGGGTACTTTTTTATTCCGACTTTTCCGAAGACTGAGTTTGGCTGAACAATTGACTGATTTTTTATTTCGCAGTGATCTTGTTACAAAACGGAGAAGTTTACACTTTCGGCAGCAATATTTACGGGCAGCTTGGGGTCGGAGACGTAGTTGCACACGCGGGCCTTTTTCACGTTAAATTGTCTGGCATCGCGACCCACGTGGCAGCTGGTAGCAATCACACCATTGTTCTCACTTCCAAAGGAGAAGTTTACACGTTTGGCGCATATCAGGTGCGCATTTGATGATGATGCAGTAAAGAATGTGTTTCGAAAAAAGAGAATTGTATAATTTTGAATGAAAATGATTTTGTAGAAGGGCCAGTTGGGCATGGACTGGTGGAGCGGCCAAGAAGAAGGGAAAAAAGCCGAGCAGGGTAATCGGCGATCGGAAAGGTCACAGCCCTGGCACAGTTTTCCAAACTTGGTCCCGAATATCGGCTCTAAATGGGGCAGGCGTGCCACTTGGGTAGGATCTTCCGGGGACCAAACTTACGTTAAAGTCGACGAGATAAATTCCATTAGTCTGACGAGGAGCACGGTTATGGCGAACAAAAGTAGCATTAGTATGTTCCGATCAAATTTGTATCAAACTTTAGTACAGTGAAATTGGATTTCCTTGAACTAGAAACTCTAATGAAATCGTTGTTCACAGTTCTGATCCCTCACCAAAGCGACCACATGAATTCCTTCAAGTGTCTGGTGATAAACAAACGAGATGGCAGCTGCAGCAGTTTTAGCGGTAACGACCAGGTCGACTTCACTCAGTCCGCGGCTTGTTTGGACCCTTTGTACAATGTCATTTGGACTTTCAACTCTGTAAACAGCGAAATTTGTTCCTACAATGTGATCTCCAGCGAAGTTAGAAACATTCCTGGCTTAGAGTCTTCTGTGTTGTGTCCGGAGCTGGCGCTGCCGATTATTCCGACTTGTTTTGTTACTCGTTCTCAGGCAGCGATGCATTTGCTCGCTTGTCTCGACACGTTGACCCAAGCTCAAGACGAAAAGTTGACTATTGTTGAAGAGAATGAATGCAATCAGTCGGTTCATGGAAAAGTTTACAGCAGGGAAGATTTCGCGACCGTCAGCCGGTTCGAAAGTCAGTAGAATTCATTTTCTTCGAACGATTTATTTTTGCAGTATAACTTGTTTTAATTCGTGGTTTTTTAAATTTAGGTTACGGTGGTGGATGGGGATACTCCGATCATTCCATAGAAGCTATAAGATTTATGGCGGATACTGATATTTTGTTGGGAGGTTACGGATTGTTCGGTGGCCGAGGAGAATATAATGCCAAGATAAAGGTGATTTTTGTAAATTGATACTGTTTAAGAGGACCCTTTGGTTGAAAAATATTTGTTAGTTTTTGAAACGAAAAGTCACAATGTATTTCAAAGTGGTTCACATGAATCTGGTTTCGCAAGGTTATAAAGAAAAGTTCAAAGATCAATTATATGCAAGAATAAATTTGTTAACTTCAAAAATCGTCATTTTGTACTGAATTTTCCTGATGTTTAACGTGAGAATTTTTGGATTCAGTTGTACGATATTGGCATGGATGGAGGGGACCAGGAAAATGACGGCGAGCTTTTGGCGGAAACGGATGTGATTCCATATGAATGTGGCCCTAGGCAGAAATACTCAATTTTGTTCGACGAACCCGTCTCCTTGCAAGCCAATCGGTGGTACGTTGCGTGGTCCAGGGTCACTGGGCCCTCCAGCGATTGCGGGTCCGGTGGGCAAGGAATGGTTACCGCAGAAGATCAGTAAGTCGTTGATTTCTTTTTTTACTTGGAAGAATAATGCCTAATCAACTCGACAATGTCTTCATTTCCAGAGTACTTTTTTACGTCAAGACTTCCAAAAGATCAAACAACGGCACAGGAGTGAACGCTGGTCAGATTCCTCAGTTACTGTATCGTATAATCACGCCGGAAAATCAAAGTCCCAATCGTCAGCGAGATCAAGTTGAGCCAGTGTATGTGCTTCGGCGAGAGTTCAGCAGGACTGTAACGAAGGTGATTTCAATTCGTCCAATTGATGAATTTTCTTTGCTTGTTCTTCAATTCGGATGCGGAATTTTATCGTTACTTGTTTCAGGAGTGCTTTCAATCGTTGATATCTCTTCTTCAATGGAGTTGGAACACGTTAAAAGCCGGGTTATTGGACTCATCTTCGTCCCACGCGTCGTCTCAAGCAACTCTGGAAATGGAACGCCTCGTTTACATCAGCAAAGCTAGTTTGCGATTGCTCAGAACATACACCAATGAAATATACCCTAATCAAGGTAATTTTTGAACTCGGAATCAAATGTTGGTAACAAACTAAAGAACACTTGAATTTTCCATAGCAGTCGGCAAGAAAACGCCGTCCGAATCGGTGAGATTAGCGGAATGCATCGGAGACGTCAGAGCACTTTTGCGCCAAATTTTGTCCGACGCCGTCCCAATCGCCGCGAAAAGTAAAGGAAAAGCGCGGCAAAGTAAAAGCGAGTTCACCTCTTTTTGCACCTGTAAAATTATATTTTTGCGAAACGCATTTTTTCAATTTAAAATTTTTTTCAGATTCCGGAACTTTGTGTCAAAAACTGACGAACTCGATTCTCGACGAGTGTCACAGAACGTTCGTTTCTTGCTTCCACGTTTTTTATCCCACGGCGTATTTGAAGTGGATCCTGCTGTGCGAACTGCTTTCGGATATAGACAAAGTAAACAGAGAATTTCCAGGTTCCCAAGATTATCGGCGTTGTAAAACCCACGTTTTTTTCAGACTCAAGGCACGTCTTCCAAAGATCGTCTTTTGTCGGCGGTGCTGGCAGCTCTTTGCAACTCATCCATCCGTTTGCGATGCACTTTCCCAATTCTGAGCAATATTATGGACAGCAGCGACAGCATGAAACGGCAATTGAGTCCGTCGGACAATTCAGGCCTCCCGATGATGAACTCGACCGAGATGCATAGTTACCCCATCCTCGTCGAGCAAATCAGCTACAAATCCCAAGTCGAAAGCGCCGGAAAAGAGACGCTGAACTGGTCTTTTCGCGAAGTCCTTGACAGACTGCTCGACTTGATTCTCATGCCGGTGAAGCGGAGCTTGTGCAAAGAAAAGAGCCAATCGCTGCCCGATTTGGTGCTGCACTGTTGTTACTTATTAGCTCGAGTCATCGCCGAACTCGCGGCTCAATCCAATGGCACCGAAGACGAACTCCAAGCGGCTTACGGACGAATCCTGTACACGACTCCGTCGAGGTTCACGAGGACGCACCAAACGAGGTCGTGGAACACCGGAAACGGCTCGCCTGACGCTATTTGTTTCTCCGTCGATCGCGCCGGTATCGTCATCGCAGGGGTTGCCATTTATGGCGGTGTCGGGGTCTACGATTACGAACTAGAACTTTTGGACGATGTTGGTGTATTTTTAAAATGTTCAATGATCGTTAAATGTTTATTACATGACTCTTGGTTTTTTAGTTGAACAACACCGGCAATGATCCATCGCAGACTCAGAGATGGAGTAGTTTGAATTTTACAAGAGGCTCGTTTGGCCCCGATGATTGCGCCAATGACATGGTCGAGTTGAAATTTGACAAGCCTGCTTCCATCAAGGAAAACGTGAGGTACGGAATCCGGTTGCGGAATCGGGGAGGAAGAACTAACAACGGAGATGGCGGGCTCAATTCCGTCAAGGGTCCGGATGGAACGACTTTCACGTTTTCTGCCTGTGCTCTGAGTTTTAATGGTACTTTGCTTTTTTTTGTGATGTAACCAAAAAACAGACACTCATGATTTTTGTTTGCAGGAACCACTCAAACAAGGGGTCAAATCCCGCACGTATTGTACTATTCGCATCCTTTGGAACCAGAGGGGGAAAACACGAATAAAGCAATGCCCGAAATGCAGGCGAGAAAGTGTACCTTGGCAATGACGACCACGATCATTCAACGAGCGAACGAAATTCTCGTCCTCGCCAGGGAAAAGGCCGAAGACGTCGTCGCGAGCGACGTTTTGAAAAACGCGGCTTTTGTCACGACTTTGCTGCCTTTGCTGATGGCCTACATCACTCCTTTGGCTACGTTTGATCCCAGAGTGAGCGCGGTTTATGGAGATACGATTGATTCGATTGAAACGATTGATAATTTGTTTTTAATTTTTGAAGAGCGGAGTCCAAGTTTTGAGCCTGATACAAGAAATGCTTCCTCACGTGACCGCTCTCAATTTGCTGTCCTCCATGGGAATGTCTCAAGTGTCGCAAGACAGCGAAGCTCAGCTGCACTTTTCAACTCCCGTCACCACGAGCCACAATTACACGTGGGTGGAAAGCGATCATCCGTACAAACCCGCCACCGTCTCGCACTACAGAGTCACATTTCCAGAATCCGTTAAGTGGCTGACGGTGGAATTCACGTCGGAATGCGGCATGTCTCAGCCCGAAGATTATCTGCAAATTTATATTCCCAACAAAGCCGCACTTTCTAGCGGGTACGGTATCTTAGAAATCGTATTTATTTGTATGAGGCGACTATGGACATTTTTCAAACGTTTTATTCCGTTGCAGGAACGTTGGAAATTTTTGCTTGGAAGACAATCCGACGCATTTACCGGTTCTTTCTAAATTGAGTAACGTGCCGAGTCAATGGCCGCAAAATGCCATTGTTTTGCCTGGTGAGAAGAGGGAAAGAAGATTTTTTAAACGAATGTGTATAAAGCAAATGCTAATGCGGACGTTTTTCAGGGAACGAGGTGATATTCTCTCTGGAAACGGCATCCGATTATATGAAGGACGAAAAATCTATTACTTACGGTTTTAAGTGTCTCGTAATTGGCTACGACTGGATTACGCCCAGAAATGGTTTAAAAAATCTCGAAATGGAATTAGCCTTTCTCGGCGGAGCCTGCGCGGCGAGTCTCATGAAGAAAAATCTCACATTACCTCACGTGTCGAGTGGGTATTATACTTGATAATCATCTGTACATATAGTTACTCCATTTCAAAATTTTATAATCCCAAGAGTAGAATGAAAAATTCTCTTTTTGTAAAAAGTTGATCGTTCGAACGCGTAAATCTTTTGTGCTTCGAATAATGCAAGGGAAAGAAAGGGGAGCAATTCAGCTATTGAAACCCAAGGAATTTTCGAATAAATAGTTATCTTTGAGGAAGCGTATTATGAAATCGGATACTTCGATTCCTTGTAATACGATATTTTTTTGTAGTGGAAGAAGTCGAGGAGGATCTGGAGTCGGCACAGGAAACGGCAAAGAGGATTTTCTCCGTTCATTCGGCGCTGCTCGGACGCGGATTTGCCATCGCTTCCCCACCGACGGTGTCCCAGGCTCTCGATGGCGTACTTCCGTTCAGGTGAGTACGCCGCCGACTCCACTATTGACCCAGTTTTTTTTGGGACGAATCTTGTTAACCAACGCGACAGCGCTGCTTTACTACCTTCATTCGAAAAATTCAAAGTCCAAGATGTCGGCATGATCCGTCCTTTCGCATGCGAAAAAATGCACGTTTAGTTATGAAATTGATAATTGATGTTGCTTCCTGCGATTGTGCGGGAAATAATTATGTGCGTGCTGAGGTCAGTCGGGGAAGGCGAAAAAATTGTAACTCATGGCCAGCACGAACGATTCAGGGAAATTGATGCGATCCGTTTTCGCATTTTTTGCACTTGATATGAAAAATGCCCCGTTCTGAATGCAAAAAATCCGTTGGAATAATCGAAAGTGCTGCTTATCCGAGCGATTGCGATGAATCGCGTGACAGCTAATCGTGTGACCTTGTGACACTGACGGCATCGAGGATGCTTGTTCGAGCCGACCACGCACTTTTTGTCCCTGCGGTTGTAAAATCTTGATGAACCACTTCGCAACGGCTCACGCGCGAGTACAACAACAATCCACTTTTTGCTCTTGAAATAATTACTAAATTGGCATTAAATTTGTAACAATTAGCGATATTTATCGAGAAGCGAGGTCGGGACTCGAAGATTTATCACGGGCAGGCTTCGATATTTATCTAGGAATGAATATTTTCATTCACTAATTGATCGTTAGCGAAGGTGATTTGTCATATTACGTATAATGTAAACATTCAGCGAGCGAGTTGCATAATATGGCTTGGAAACCTTCGATCAATTATTTGTTACTGTAAATGAAATGTCTACTCAATGGTTACGAGCACTTGCACCGAATAATACGCGTTAATTAAATCAGCTGGTATCGAATAACACAATCGAATCGAACGGAGGAGAAAATTTCTATCGAAATACCAATTACGCGCTTCGAAATGCGGAAAAAAGGCGCGATTAAAACGGGCCATTCATCGCAGTCTTTCGCGGCGGAAAAATGCGCCGAGATCAATTCGACATTTAATGAAGAAATTTGCCTCCGATTTCGAATTCCTGGGTGAATGGAATAAGGGGTTTAAGAAACTTGTTCACTTTTATTTCGCAAAACTTTTTTGACACTTTTTAAAATAACTTGACGTGAGTACAATGAAGTTCTTTAAATTATTTACAGTGTGTTTGATCGGAGACTTGACGATTTCGCGGGAGCCGCGGATGATAATGATGATAATAAGAGGGGCGGATTTTAACCGAGCGACGCTATGCAAATAACTCCGTAATTAAAAGATATGCTCTTAATGGAATGTAGCGTGTACAGTGTCGTCGTGTATCGTGCGTTATGAAACGATATCAACAGCTGCAGTGGACTGCAATCATGAAAGTATACAATTTATAGGGTTACAAATGAATTGAATGCGACTGAATGTGGACCGTGATTGGAATGACTTTTATATTGCACAGCGTATATTATTACAATTATATAACGAGAGAAACAGACACCGGAATTCGCGACTCATCGGGAAAATGAGAACTCGAACGCGGAAGTTGGAAAAGCAGAAATCGCTGGAGTATCCGTTTCTCTTGACGTCACGGCGATATTTACAAGACGATTTTTTAGCCAGTAATATTCGTTTTATTAGGGTCTTGCGAATCAAATTATACTCCCGGCTGCAGTTTATCACAGACTTGCGATAATTACGGAACTAAACGATCGTTTGGAAACGTACTCGGGTTTCCATAGGCGCGAAATGTTTTTTCTCCGTCGCTGGAAATAGGAACGATCCCGATTCGGGGTGTCTGATTATTCGATTTCTTAATTTTATTACACGGAAAAACGGTTATTCACAACTATAAAAAATTACAAGATCGAGTCATTTAGTTATCTTACGTTATTCTACGTGCGAATATACATTAACATATGTACAACTCTCTGCATAACAATTTCATCGTTTCGACGAATTATTCCGATGGAAAATGTGTTTGTCGATGCGAACTTTGCATATTCATCGACGGTTACGACGGGAAAAGTCGCTTCTCGGAGCGATGACGACGATAGACACCGTGGAAACTGCCGGGTTAATCGCGCAATAAATGCTCGGCACGCGCGATCGCAGTCCGCGTATTGCTAATCGTTTTCTCCGGCGTATCGGCTGAAAACGTCTATTATTTTCCGGACTTTAACGGCCTCGCAAAAGTACCGCTGGCACACGCTCTGCGAAATGAGGTACGAGAGATTCGGACGTTTGAAGACAAATTCCTCGTTGCGTTGTATGTACAAATCGTGAACTCCGTCAAGGGTCCCTCGTTTCTTAAAAACTATCAACGTTTTTTTCCGTTGATTGTACATTACTGTTTCATCCGTTTCACTCGTCGTTTTTACGCTTCGTCCGATTTTTTTTCCGAGGGCTGACTAGGTTTCCCTCCGCTAAGGGCAGGTACAAATGATACCGTTGGTTCGGAACGTTTCTCTCTTGCTCCCCAGAAATTCCCTCGTTCTTTGCCGCGGCTGCGATTTTATGATTCGATGGAAAAAACAAAACCGAATGAAACGCGTGTTTTTCCCTTTTCCACCCTCGCTCGAAACGGTTTGTGGCTTTTAATATTCAGCCTTTTGATTGATTACTACGCGTACGCCGCGTGATGCGTTCTTCGCGCGACACGTTAATTATTGGTCCACGTCGAACTCAATGGAAATGTAAATCCGGAAATCCGCTCGCGTTTCGTTTGACTGCAAAGGCAAAGTATTTTTTCGCTGAAAATATGTAATCGGGAGACGAGATTACGGAGTCTTTAAACTTGGGAAAAAGTACGCGATTGTATATTTTATTGGAATCGTTGAAGAGGTCATTAAAATTCGCGTAAGCTACGAAATGGCAAAGTTTTATCCGCTTTCGAAAGTTCTTGCAAAGAATGTAAAACTCGTCGGTTCATTCAGCTTCTCCGTTAATTACATCGTAACCGGTGCATGGCGTTTCTTTGATTCGATACGGAAAAACATTCGATCGAATGTGCCCTCGTCTCTTGCTTTTCTCGAAGGCGAACGACGAAGCTCAAGGAATTCGTAGAAATCGCGCGTTCGCTGTCGAGGGAAGCGCGATTTGAATGATATGCAATTGCGCGATTGGCCTCAATCAATGGCAAAGCGCGCGTTATTGGAATTCCGCGGCGGCGATTGAATTAATTAATTAATTCGCTCATGGCGTTGGTTCCGTAATTATATTGAATATCGTTACCATTAAACAAATCGCTCTCCGTCGAATGCATGAAACGTAATTGCACTTTGGGTAATCGCTCGACAATCGTGACTGTTTTCAGAACTCATATTGTTCCTGGCAGTTATAATCTTCGTTTTAATGCATTAATTCACAACGTCGATTTCGGCGATTACATCGGGAACACAAACTTTCCTCATCGGCGTGTCCACCATTACAAAAACACACTTTTTTACTCGGCTCAGAGTCTGTACATGCGAAAAGGTCTGTCTTCCGGTGGCTCGTGTCCAAGTTCTCTGGAACCGGAAGCTCGCGGGGCGTCCTGTTACAATTCCGTTGTCAAGGGCTCGGCCTTCTCGACGATTACGTGGAACTCGGTCTCTCTGTATAGCCTGCCATCTGGGACCACCATGGTGATTCGACTGTCGACCGGTGCCCCTGAGGCCGAAGCGTCTTTCCCGATAACGCCGTTTTTCTTGGTAACGACGTCAGGCGCGCTCGTGGGGACGCTTATCCATTTCTTCCGGTGCTCTCGCCGGCGTCTTTTTCTGCAGCAGAAAATCACGAGGAACACGCCGACGAGGATAACCAGGAGAAGTCCTCCGAGAGCGAGGCCAAGGATCAGCATGGATTTACTCAGGGCGCAACTTCTGGTCTCAAAGTCCGTGAAACTGATCGGCAGGTCGTCCGGTTCGGAACCGTCGACGCAGAGGAAGGTTTCCGGGTCTTCGTTCGTTCCGTCTTGGGATAGGGCAAAGTTCGAGAAGGTCAGCGTACTCTGGACCGTGTACAGCCGGTTGTAAACATTCGAGTAGTTGAGGATGTTGTTCCTCCAGGTCGGTATTTGGGCGCAGTCGCAAGGTTGGCTGACGAGGACGTTGCTGAGCTGCGAGCGAAAGCTCGACCTGTCGAACATCAAAGAACCTTCCTCGAGGCTCGAGATGCTGTTGTCTTCGAAGAAGAGGTCGTACGGAATCTTGGACGCCGTCGGCGGTTTGTTATCCCGGTCCGCTCGGATCCCGAGAAAGACGCCGAAACCCAAGACGCCGAAGGTGTTGTTTTTGATGATGACGGTGCCGCGGGCGCTGATGTCGAAAGCCTCGCTTTCCAGGCTCTCGATTTCGCAGTTCTGGATCGCCACCGTCTTCGGCCGCTTCATTATAAACGCCGAAGAACGCACCATACCCATCCACACTCCGTCGAGCATGAACTGCTCGTAGACTTCGACGTCGTTCATTGTTTTACTGGGTATTTGATCGCCCAAACTCCCGCCCACGATGTGCAGGTAATTGACGTCGAATTTCTTGAAGGCTTGGGCTTCCATCGTCTCAACGCGGCAATTTTTAAGGGTTATGCGCTCGGTTTTGTTGATGTTGGCGAAAGCGAAGGAGCGCATCTCCCCGATGCGCACGGTTTCGAAGCTTATCGCGTCGACGTTGCCGCGGAACAAGGAACTCGGCAGGACGTCGACGCTGCTGTTTCTTACGGTTATACGCGTCTTCGAAGTCTTCGGCGAGAGCTCGAAACTCTGGGGTTTCAGGGTCAGGTTCGCTATGTTCATCAGGTCCACGGAGTGCAGGCCCTCCATCATGGACAGGCTCGAATTCGTCACGGTTACCGAGCGGCAGTTGCTCACCGTTATCCTGCTCGTGTGCGGGCTCAACTTCTTGCTGCCTTCCGAGGTTAGGATCAGTTCCTGGAACATTGAAAGGAGCGTTGGAACTTTTGTTTCGAGTGGAACTCGGCGCTTTGTCCGGGCTCGAATTAAGACTGTAGTTCATCGTTGATTAAAGGGAAGAAGGTTCGGGAAGATTAAATCGTGCCTCGGATTTGTCGGCTCTGGCCGGGAGCTTTAACAGGGACAGAATGCACTTAATTGAGCGTCTAACAACGCTTATTGTTCACCCAAGTCTGGCGGGAGCCTCTTGATCAACGTGAATAAGTTACCGTCTTTGCGACGTTTATCAACGACGCATTTTTCATGCTTTTCTTGGACGAATGACCAAGAAAAGTTTATTTACACCGAGTTTTTTTCGCGGCGAATTAAATCTTCGAGATACTTGATTTTTGCTGTGATAGAGCTGCGGTAGAAGATAAATAAATGTGTTGTTTTTTTCACCGCGGGAGATCTTTTGCGGGGTTTCCTTTGCAAAAGGTGAGCCGCGTTTATCGCTGGGTTATTCTTTACCGTGCGAAACGAGTGACGCTATCGCGGAACAATACCGGCCTCGGTTATTTTCAGCGTTTCTCTGTTAAGCTATCAGCCGAAACACGTGACAGATATAATGTTCATGCGTCCATTGCTGGGAGCATGGAAAGCCATCCGAAATGGGAACGGAATGAAATCGTTCTGTCAGGCCGATTAAAGCATTTCGAAAACGGGATTTATAAGGGATTTATGTGAAACAATTTAGCCTCCGGGAGCGATTCGTTTTTCGCGCGGAATATCGGTAAATCCCCCGAGGTGAAATAATACGCGGGGGCCAAGAATTCTGCTTCTTGAAAGGTAGAGTCCATTTTTCACGAGGGCTGTTTTTAACGTGTCACAGAACTGAAAGTACCGGGTTCTCGTGGGAGCCCGAGCTGATATTTGCTCGCTCGGAGATGGAAAAAATAACAATGCCTTGGGGAACGGCGCGGAGAAAAGGGGGGGCGGGGGGCGCGAGTACCCGCGTCCAAACACCGTCCCCCCCACCACTTCCTCCTCCCCCGCTCCGCGCGCCGCCCCCCCATACACACGCCACGCCCCCCGCACCCGCACCGAGCCCAACCCCCACGCGCCCC
>JABFQM010000571.1:0-32860 GCA_022816865.1 Zelostemma sp. ZL-2020 | reverse complement strand
ATGACGCAGCATTTTCGCGAAGACCACCGAAACTAAAGATAATCCGTCCTTTCTATACCTGCATGAAACCTTCTGTTCCATGCAAAGGGATTCTGTTCGTGACGGATCTGTTCGAGACAGAGGCTACTGTAAATACCTGGGAGTGTTTTTTTGGCGTGGAAATTTATCACCAGTGAGTGGTTCCCATTGAGTCCTTTCTTCCTCTTTGAAACTGTCAACCTGAGGTGAAATTCCAAATGACTCCAATTCCGAGGAGCCCGAAGCATTGCTGTAAGCGCCGTTGCTCCTTGGCGCAAATTGGAGAGCTCCCGTGAGTGCCTGGGGCGAACCGATGGGCAGTTCTGACGATTCGGGCTTACCCGTCGTTTTCTTCTTTTCCTCATATTCTGTCAACTGATGCCGTAACGAATTATTTTCTAGCGCCGCGCCTCTGAAGACTTTTGCCGGAATTTCCGCGTCCTCGCAAATGGTTTGACTAGAGGACAATAATCTTCGCACGTGAGCCTTGATAGAAGGATCTGCAAGCATAATCCTTCTCATTATTATTATTACTATTACTATTATCTTAACGGATAGCAGGAACTTCAGTCCTTTATCAAACCGCTCGAACTCCCACAGAGAGCAAAGGTATGATGGAGGAGGATCATCAAAATTCTTAATTGAGCTAATGCAGCGTCCTTGCACTTAGGGTACAAGTTCGTAATTTTCATCTATCAATTTCCTTTTGCGACGAATAAAATTCAGTTGAGTAGATGATGTTATCGATATATTATCAAGAAGATTTTCAAGACACTAATTTTCATGACAATATTGCCTTGAAACTTGAAATTGCAAATTTTTAAGAAACTGGTTTTCCATTTTTCTTGTTGATTTTTTTCAGTTTGAGTATCTGAAATCGTATCTCAAATATTTTGAAAAGGTTCATTGGATGTTGACTAATAAAAATCGATCTTCTGAAAATAAGTGATGTATCGCACTACCAAGGATGTTTGAAATATTCTGAACCAGTTTTTTAAAATCAATATCTTCAAACTGATTGACTACCGCGTTTCTATCTAGAAATCTTCTATAAAAATAGATTCGTTTAAAAACGAATTGAAATGAGTTATTTCAATATCGCAAAGAAATTGTAAATCTTAAATCCAGCATACTACACTGAGAAAAATTGTTAGTCACTCTAACGAAAAAGATTTAGTTCACTTTCAAGACAACAGAAGACTGTAGTTGAAGTAGTAGGTACTTCCACGGAAATCAGTGTTCAACAGAAAAATTATTTCAATGTTATTAAATGTGTTTTCAACAATATTTTAATGGCATCTACTGAAATGAATCTCATTTGTCCCGCAAACAAATTAAAATTTTGAAAATAGTTCATCATTGAGGAGTAACATGATTTTATTTACAATAGCACCTAGTATAAACAAACACATGTTATTCCTCAGTAGTTTACTATTTTCAAAATTTTCAATTGTTTAAAATCTAATAACGAACAAAATGAGTGGTCGTAAAGTCAAATCAGTTGAAAAATACAAAATTCCAAGGAAGACAACTCAGGAAAATGTCATTGTACTATAACCACAATGTCTTTAATAATTGATTAACAATAATTCTCAACTAAATATGATTTTCAGTTGATCTGACTGCAAAACATTTTTCTAAGTGTAGCAAATTTGAACAATTTCTTGAAAAGAGGACTTCGTGAATGTGTCGTGCATCTTGAAACGCTAGGCAGATAAAATAGGAAATTGCTAGGAAAATGTAGGCATAACTTACCCCTTTTCAGTTTGAGTGTTACGGGATCAGATGAAAGCCTGAGACATTTTAAAACTGCAACAAAGGTAAAGTGTTTTATGATATCAAATTATTTAAGATGCGATCAATCTTCATTTTATGGTCAAATAAAAATGAAAATTATTGTTAACGGAATAACAACATTTTTAGATTTCATGATATTGTATCTTTTTTTGGCTTTGTAATTATAATATTGTATTAGTATGTGTTCACAAATATTTCAACAATCAAAAAAATAATCATAAACGTTTTACTGCGTGTAAGAATGATTATAAAGTAAAAAATTTTATCCTCAATATAAAATTTTTTTTCTAAATTTATTTGTAAAATGAGATAATTATATGATAAAGCAGTTTTTGGTTACCTTCTTTAGTGCTGAATCGGTTGACATCGACCTCGTTTATCCTGAGTATCACATCACCAGCTTCAACCTGAAAATAAGCGAAAGTGAAAAACTTCAGCCCATGATATTCTTTCAATTCCCGCAAAAAAGTATTCAACATCATAACGTTTCGGAATGAAATAAACCGCCCAAGACATATTTGACGGAAGGAGTTTCCGCTAAAATTTGTACTATCGTTCTCTACTCCGACAAATTTGCAACTTCAAAATTGACTCATATAATTTCGAGGAACATTTTACTATCAGCCAAATTTGTTGGTCACATAGAGTTGATAAATATTAACTGCAGGACCATTGCTTAATCGCAGAATCATTTATTAACATCGAGAAATATTTGCATATGCATGCGCACGGAAATTGCTTGCGCAACAGCCGTGCACCAATTTGCATAAAATTTCACCAAGATCTTCTTGAGCAAACGCCTCAAGGGAAGTCTGAAACTGTAAAAATTTAGAATTTCATTTCCGTCGAATTCAAATTTGGAGCACGTTTTAGGATTATTCGAGTGAGAAGATTTGGAGATCAAGACTAAAAAACTACTTACAGAAGCAGTAATTTATGAAAAACTCATATGTACTTTGATTACTTAGAAAAAATGCTTGCGTAACTACCGTATACGGTGCACATACCGATTTGGATATAAAATGTTGCTGAGATCTGCCAAAAATGGATGAATCGACTCAAAATAATACGGTTGTTCTCTTTCGTAAAATCCAACCACAGTTTAAAGACAAGCCATTCATAATTATTATGGATATTCCTCTTTTTTCTTGGTGTACTTTCAGCGTTGTACACAAAATTGGCGTAAACCGAAAAAAGCATCGATTACCTCATTCAGCGGCGTGTACTTGACGTAATCGAATTTATCGGCACCAGAACTGAAAGAAGGACAGCAACGCAAGCAAAAGGAAAAAATTTTCATAATGCAATAACGTTCGATTTGCGACTTTTCACCGATAATTAACGGAAAGTATCACTATTCTCATCACACTGAAGTGCGATTAACGCAAATGAACGCGGTATTTTCGACAGTATGCGATGAGGCTGCCAGCAATTATTTTTATCCTGCACCTGACATTGACTTTCTTATGTATCGAAAAAGCATTTTGATTAAGCGCAATAATGACATCAAGATCGATTTCATTAACGGTTGACCGGGATAATAATTGTGAGAGTAATAATAATACGACACTTGCTTATTTTTCAATAAGAAAATAGCATTCTAAAAATATCAAACGCCAAATATCAATGGCTGTCTTTTCAGACGAGCGTTGCAAGTGGAAGACTCGTGAAGTAGCTAAATTGCAAGAATTTTAATTTCATGTTCATTAGATTGCATTGTACTTCTTATTCATAAAAATGCACGAACGAAGTACTTTATAAAGTACATTTATATTTATTTCGAAGTACGTAATAAAGTGAATTAATTTATTCTACATCGAAGTATTGAGGAAATACCTCATAGAATATTCATTTTAGATCATAACGAAATGATTTGATGATAACCAAAGCATTCATTAGTTATCGAAGAATCGCGTCAGATTTCTTAATAGAAAATTTATGTAAATAATTGAAAAATTAAGATCTGATATGGAAGCGCAGCTTCAAAAAAATGGCCGCTGAAAATGCACTTTTGGGGCATTCTTATCTATCTTGCATCGTATAAAACGCATTAGTTTCTGCATTGCATGCTGTTTTCTTTACTAGGGTGAACAATGAAAGCTTTGAAAATAATTTGTCGTACTTTGGAAAAATTAATGTTTTAAAGAATACATCGGATTTCACGAGCGCGTGATCTGCTGCTTCAAAATGTACAATAAAATTGTCCGATAAATGTTAGGTAAGCAAAGAATAAAAAAAAATTCTTTATCAAGAGGAGTATGGAAAAATCTAGACTTTTTCATAATCAATATTGAAAAGATATTGTGAATTTGAATGTCCAAGTAACGATTTCGTCTAGTAACTGTATGTGGCTAGTAAAAAACACTAGTCACTCGAAAGATGTGCCACACTCGTGCTAACGAGTAAGTGATCAGGTCAATCGCAGATAGTAACTTGTCAGTAAATATACACTTACAGAGATAAGGTAAGCGCTCTAATAATGGCCAGTGTCGATATTTTTATGATTTTTAATGCAAACATGTTTTCAGTACCAAATGCTAAGTTCAATCACCCTACGATTAAATTTTTATATTCATATAATTATCATAAATTCATTAATAAAAGCGCTGGTCATTATTGAAACAATCGCCTTTATTTATAATTATTTCAAGGTTACAAAATACAGACTTCAGTGTAAATTAGGTATAGAAGCACAAAGTCAGTCTTAAGCTTTTTTTAGGTGGATGATAAATAGGGCCTTGCGTAGGGTTGCCATAAGTCTTCGACTTCAAATCTGCCGAACAGAACAAAGCACTGGAAAATAAAGAATGTACTTTTCCGAGAAAACGTGGTAGTCTGATGATATAAATTCAATTTACAAGGCAAAATGTGTTTGGATTTGTATTAAGCTCCTCTTCTTGTGTAATCCAATTGATGATTAAAGTTCAAATAAAGTATTCCATACGAATAATAAGAAAGTATTGAAATTCGCACTAAGGCACTCAAATAGCATTTAATAAGCCCTTTAATTTACAAATGCATAATAACCACCCTATGATTTTTTAGCGTACTGCTCTGCTAACTTTTCTATTAGTTAGTATAACCGTAGTTTTTGCGAAAACTATGGGAGCATTTAAATTCGCACTAGGGCACTTAAATAGCATTTAATGAGCGTCTAATTGTACAAATGAAAAATCATTGATCTGCCAATCTTGCTTTGCTAACTTTAGAGACATCCACTCGTCAAACAGCCAACCACCAAATCATCACTTTTAATTCACGAAGTAGATGACAGGCCGGATGGTACTTTGCACCACTTCAATTATTTTGCAAACTATGAAAAAACGAATGTTTTATGTTCACACATATCATTCGAATAGAGAATGTCTGGCGCTAGGCTCAAAAGATCCTCGTACATTTCAATTATTATCCAATTCCCATAGTCGTAAAATAAATGGCTCCAAGTAATCATTACCCGATTCTTTCGCAATTCATCGCACATTTTCCGATTTTTTAAAGCAAAAGAAAATAACTTTCGAGTTAAGGTTTCGATTTTTTACGAACTTTGGGCAGACATATTGTCAATAATCTTATTCATTATTTTGCTCAGCTTACAACAATTTTATTCTACGATTTCCTACAATTTTTTTCTAAACAAAGATTCCTTAAAAGTTATAAAATATTGGCGACCCTATCAATGATGTATTTTTAGATTTAAAGGGATCAAGTCTCGAAAGCAGCAGACGGAGATTAGCTTCACTCTTAATTCCAGAGAAGAAAGGATTGAAAATTAATGAACAGAATGAAAATTAACATACTAACTGGGAATTTTAAAGACGTAATGTTATAATCGTTACGTCATTCGCCCTTCGTGTGTTGCTGCAAAGTCAGGTGAAATTTATATGACCTTCAAATGAATTTGACTGTTAGACTTTTTTACGCTGTGAAAAGTCTTACTTGAAAACTATTTAGAACAAAGTTGTGCACAATTTATAAGAGTGTACTAATGTGAACAAATTAACGAAATTTTTCGGCAGAATTAACAGAGCACAAGATGTTTTTTTATTAAACACGGTTGTCGTCAAAATGTCTACGTGAAATGTTCAACATATTCGTCTAATACTTAGAGTCCAGTCATTTATGTAAGGATATGAAAGGACTTGAAGCTTATGTTATCAACATTCCAAAAAAATTAAAAGGAAATATGAGATCAATCGATTAGAGTTGATTTCAAGTGATTTCTCTGATTTCATACATAATTTCATGAGTGAAAAGTCCTTCAAGATAAAATGTCGATTTTTGATCATTCAAAAGTGAATGTTCCATCGCAGTAGAAAAAAAAAAGGAATCAACATCCACTTTTTTATAACTTCTCTAAAAGCAGCCGTTTTTCAATTGACAAAAAGTTCATAAAAAATTGGAAAAATGTTCACACTGCAAAACAAGTGTCGCCATCATCAATACTTTAGTAAATTTACCATTAAAAGTATCTTCGTTGGTGATATTCATTTTCGCATTACATTAATAGTTGAATCGGTGAATGCAAAAACGGAATAAGTTGCAAAAACGAATAAATATTACTGAATTTGAGTAAAAAGTTTTCTGACACAGTGGACTCTCTGTTATTTTAACTAAATCAAAGGTTCCACCGCCTTTCGACTTTAAATAAGCAGTTGTTTACATTTTCAATCACTTAAAACAAACGAGAGTTTACTGTACGTAAAAATTCGGTTACCATAGATTCAAAAACTCATTCTCTGCATGATTTTGGGAAAATGCTTACTCAATTACAGTATTTGTATGGGCGTTGCGACGTAATTACATACTACTTCTTTTTAATTTTGAGCAATTCTTTTTTGGCGTGCAACTTTGTACAAATACGCCATATAAATTAAATGCACCTTTTCCTAGAACTTCCCTACTGATTTCATGTGGTTCGTTTCTCAAATTCAAAGTTTGCATGTTAAACGCAAAGGGTTTGAAGTGTCGTCGCTCGTTTCATTTCCGTTCGTACTGCATTCTATTAAGTGTGCCGTTTTCATGATTTCTGAACCTTCTACAGAATTTCTCTAAAGCGGATTGGTCTCGACCCATTTACAAAAATTTCTTTGGCAATTTCTTTTTAAAAAAACGCCAAATTACACAGAATGTCATGGACACCACAGTTGGTGGTGCACTTATAACGAGACGGTATTTTCTTGGGCCACGCCTACGCACTTCAAAAACTGATATTTTCCATTAATCTCAAACAGCAAATAGCGAATAAGCACCTTTTCATCACTAAGCGTAAAAAAAAATTCAATTACGTTTTTCAAGTCCTCGTAATGAAAAGCACCGTGTTCAACTTGTGCAAGGAGTTTTTTATTCATGTGATAGCAATCCTTATATTCGCAGGAAACACACCCTTGCGCCTTTTCAACAATGTACTATTTGGCATTAATCTACTAAAACAATTCAAATTTCAATATAATTTTAATCGAATATGAATCACATTTTACTTTTCAAATGGTACTCGATTTTCCTAAGAATTTTTGAATAACGAAATTTCGATAGATTGAATCAGGTCATTTGCAGTCTAGTTTTTGTGTGATTTTATTGGTAATTTTTTATTTATACATCAATTCATTCGTTCATTAATTTGTTCCTTCATGAATGTACTATTTGCACGGTCTAATTTTCTTCTATCGATTTATTTTACGTGATTTTCAATTGTAATTAATTCTCTAAACGAAGAATAATAAAACGAGGTTTTTTTAGTATATCGTAAGCAATCGAGTCATCACTTTACCACATTATCCGGTAGCTCTAACGCATTGACTATTAGATGTAGGGCAGAATCATCGCAGGGGTTCCATAAAATAGTCTGTTCTATATTTGCGGCTCAAGGACGTAAACGTGACTCGTAAAATGGCCATAATACAGTCTGTCGTTTGCTCTCAGAATAAGGAAAAGCCAAAAAAGTATCTTGTATACGCCATAACCTTACATGACAGATAGGTCGTGTTCATTCAGAAACATAAATATTCAACAAATAAACACGCACGAGTGTACTTTGAAAGTAAAGTAACCATTTTGAGCCAAAAACAAGAAGGTAAAAATGACCATTAATCCTTCGTACTTCGAGAACTAATACAAAGAATTGAAAAATCTGAAGGAAGCGAAATGAAAGCAACATGAATTCGATTTACCGAACCAATGAGTTTAGCATTTCATCATCGAGAGTGAAACGTGCTTTATCATAGTAAAAATAAAAACGCGCGTGTCTGGTAATGCGTGCGAGTGTCGAAAGAGTGAATTTTAATTTTTCTTGCAATAATAATGTATTTATCGTAATCCTAAATTCATTGAATAGGAATTCGAAATGATTATAATTATCAAACGAGTTTGAAGTTGCGAAAAAGGAAAATATGAGATTGCGAAAGCGAAGTATGTACATAGTTCGAAGATTAATTTTAAAAACGCATTAGAAAATAGAAGCCAAAGAAGAGTTGTTAACGTTATTAAAGTAACTTATACCTCTGCCTCTTATTACGAGCGAACAAGAAAAATGTTCGTTCCAGTAAAAAAATGTTTGTCGCGACTGAAATAAATTTAATGTAATTAACGAGTAAATTATTTTAACGAAGCTGGGGCTTTTATAAAGCGCAACTTGACTTTTTTTATGGGATTCTGTATCTTTTAAATCTAAAATACGTGATACACTTTATATGATCACTCATTTGCAATTTTCATTACATGTTTCAAGAATCAATGAATATAAAACGAGTTAAAATCGCGTATACCACTAAAACACTAAAAGGTAATAATTAAGGTCGATAATTGAAAAGTATTTAATTAATCAGTTCACTTTTTAAAAATTTGGAATGATAGAAAGCTCTTGTTTAAACCAAAATCATCATTTTGAAGATCACCACTTTTTTTCGGATCTCAAGGAGTTCCTTAAAAAGTAAAATAATGTTTGAAAAGCATGATCAAGATAATAAATTTTCAGCGTATATTGTAAATTTGCAATGATACTCCAGATAACAAAACTACTGAGCAAGTATAAAACAAGCACGAAAAAGTAGATAATCGCGGAATGAAAAATATCCAACGACTGGAATGCTCCCCATAAAATACTGGCTGATGATAACCTCAAAAGAATATAAAAGAAGGGGGAAGAGAAGAATCGGCGAACGAAGCAGCAGGAACGAAATCGTCATCGGGGGAGGGTGGTCGGCGTTCGTTCTTGGCAATACGAAAATGCGGGTCGATATAAACGGCGATAGCGGTGGCGGCCGGCGATGATGTTTCGCGCATATGTATGGGGGGGCTTACCTTGCCGCTGTTGGCGGCTGGCGAATTTTCAACAATGTCATAGATGACGTGAGGCAGGCCCGCGGTCCCGAGAAGCGAGAAACCAAAACCCGTCGAGTCGCTACGGTTCAGGGTGACCAGCAGCTCCTCGGCCATCTTTCAGCAAATCCTGCAGCAGCACATTGATCTCACCTCACTCTGTCATTTGGCGCAAGCCATGCTATACACACACACGTAGGCATGCACGCGACGCACGGACACCAAAGTTTATCACACGCGTAAAACGCACGCTGCTGCTGCTGTCACTAACGAATGATCCAAGACCGGAAAACACTTAATTTTTTTTCAGCAGGTATTCCCGATATTACAGTCCCGTGTCCCGGGGACCGGACGGACGGAAGAACTGAACTGCACTAAACTGACTGGAAGGATGCACACACGACACTCACGCCGTACTTGCCGTAGTGCGCCGTGCTAAAGTATCCCTTTAGTCGGAATCGTCCCGCGGCTGCGATTCTGGATTATCAACTATGGCTTGACTTAACTGGGATTACGCGGATGATTATTGTTGTTATTGTTGCTCTTGACGTCGCGGGGTTGCTACTGCGGCGGTTTAAAATAAGTGGTAGCAACAAGCACGGAATCCATGGCACTCGCAACGTAACAACACTTCACTTCGGCAGCAGTCTCGAACCGACCGGCGATCGTGGACGATCGGTGCATCGGTGCGGTGTGCGAGCGAGCGAGCCAGCAGTTCCAAGCAAAACGAGAGAGAGTAAACTATGAATATGTCTCGAATCTCGCTCGGGATGGCGCCACCTTCAAGGCTCGCTTCTCGCGCGGCGTCGCCTTTAAACGCGCGAAAAATTATTTTCTGAAGTAACGAACTGTAAGTACTTTGTGCTTGACTATTCTTTGTTCCCGCAACGAGATTTATATTTAAAAACGTTTGATGTGTTGATTTTTGCCGTACTTGTAGAATGTCATTCCACTTTTCACGTTTTATCCGTAATTTAAAAATCGCCTTTCTAGACCCCATTTGACTCTAGCGGTGTTTATGCAGACTTTAGTTCGTTATTGGTCGGTCGTGTCTCGTGTCGGCAATCGTCTACTGCTTATCAAACATGGAGAATATATCACACCTCATCAAAGTATCCGTTCCGAATTATTTGTCCGGGTTACCGATCCCGAATTCTATAGGAGGCTGGTTTCGACTCGGATGTAAGACAATTCTTTGGTTTTCCTTTTTTTACGAGTCCAAGAGTACTTGCAATTGGTTAAATACGTAAAGTTGAAGCACTTGAAAGTTCAGTCAACCTAATTTTGCGTTCTTTCGATGCAACAATGCATTTTTTAGTTCGTGACTGGATTTCACTTATTCCACCCACGGCGTTACTCGTGGGTCTCGGCTACACGTCGTACCGAGCATTTTGTCCTCTCGGAAGGGCTGTGGTAAGTCTTCAGTCATGCATGCCTACGTGCTGTTACACAATTATACACTTAATGCACACTCATTTTACGACCTTGCATTTACGTATTTCTTATCGAATTACTTCAAAAAATTGTTTCCTTTTTTCGTTCCTCAATAAGGCTGAGTGAAAGATACTTTTACACACACAAAAGTTTTATTAAGTATTAACTTTTTTTCGGTTGCAAGTCAAGAAAAATGTTAAGAATTTGAAATGTTAATGTAAAATGACTGAAATAGCAAAAGCTACTCAACCTTGTTCCATTTTGGTTTCCTACAATTATTATATTTATCAAAAATCTACTTTTGCGCAATTCCATAGCAAAAATAAATGAAAAACCGAGAGTTTAACTTGGTACACTCATGATTTCAGGCTTGCGGTTGGGTTAATCCAAAAATCCAAAAAGATTCCAAAAAAGTAGTGGATTGCGTGGACATCGAAGACATTTCCGAAAAAGCTGTGTTTTGCCGTTGCTGGAGATCAGCAAATGTAAATTTTTACTGCCAACCGAAAATGTAGATTATATCGAAGAAATATGCACTGCTAATTATGCAATTGTCTGTTTTAGTGGCCATATTGCGACGGCTCTCATGGAAAACACAATAATGAACTTGGGGACAATGTAGGTCCTTTGATTGTTGAAAGGAAGAAGAAATGAATCTGAAGCGATAGAACAATAAGTACGAATTATGGAAAAATGCATTTTTACGTCACATTTTAGAGTTCATTTATGGGATTGGATGTTTTATTTCAACCTGATGGATCAGGTCCCTCATTAGCAAAATACAGTTTGTAAATTGTTTACAAAAATTGTGAGATACGTTAATAATACATTGTATTCATAGTGGAAATATTTTAAATAATCTATTTACACTATACATTACAACCGTTTTGTTGATCCCCATTTGTACATGCCAATTAAAGCCTATTATATTCTTTATCTATTTTTATATGTACAAAACACTTTTTTCCAAAAAACTTGAAATTAACTCTTCAGTTGTTGGAAAATGCAAATACCTTTTCTGAGGTGCGGCTTTACAAACTATATACTTTAATGCAAAATATTGCCCTGAATAACATTCTTTAAATAACATTCTTTAATTATTGTCCTTTAGAGTTTGTTTCAGTGATTATCTTCTCATTTTCCATATCGCAATGGCTTTATAGTAACACGTAGCTGAAACGTCTACAACTGAAAAGAAAATAACGATTAAATGTTGGCAATCGATACTTCACTTTCTCGATGCAACTTACTTCGAAATGTTTCAGGTCACTGGTGTCAAAATCCAGGTCGTTTGTTAGCAATTCCTGATTTGCGTATCGATTCCTAATCAGAAATCATTTGAAAATATGTCGTCAAGAAATAAGATGAAATAGTAGACAAATGCTCACTCTAGATAGCATCTCCGAGCGACGTTTATAAAGTACATGATGACGACGATGATAGTGAATGTTAAAGTCGCTGCTATGATTATGCTGCTTGGAGATGCACTGCTCTTCTCGCCACTTTCTTTATCCCCGGAATTAGGTGTTTCTCCCGTGCTCGTATTAATTGGCATTGCTGTCGTGCTATCCATTTTTTCAGATACCGAAACGTTCATCGTAGTTATCTCTGTACTTTGAACATCTAGAACAGCACGAAAGTGGCTCGGTATAAAAAAGCGGCCTTTTTTAACAAGATAAATGTCACGGTTGCTATATTTTTGTCAACATTCCAGAGCTTTTGATTGAATTCTCAGTTAAATTTGAATTCATTTTCGAACCGGTACTTTCAGTATCGTTCACGACTTTTATTGTATTTTTGGTTGTCTATTTCAAAGCTGCTATCGTTAAACATATTGGAATTATTGAAACGAATTGAACTCGAGCGAAATTTTAAAAATAAATGTCTCAAAGCCCACCTGACTTGATGATACTCTCCGTGACAGTCGAAGTTTCGGTGATAGTAGTAGCATTTTCTTTGTCGGTGGCCGGATTTTTGGAAGCGTTTGGCTGCCCCTTAGAACTGGAGATTTCATTAGCCACGGCTGCGTTATGTAGATTAGAAACTGTCACTTTTGAACAAATGATAATGAAATAATCGAATTGCAGAAAAAAAGTATTGCTCGATTTTGACCCCAGCTTTGATGTCATTTTTCAAGTTGATTTTTTATTATTATCTGAATACAGGTTTTTTAGGAGTTCTGGTATTCTTATATAAAAAGAAAATCTTGCTTACCGAAGAACAAAGCGATAAGTGTGAAATATCTCATTGATATTGCAGCCATCATGATAACGCTTCCATCGAAACTCAATGATTACACAGCGTGGTTTTACCAGTAAATTTTATCAACGATTCACAAGTCGTGTAAATGCTTAGTAAATGATACGTCACGGTATTAATTTGAACCCTGAAATTTCGGTAATGAGACCACATTTATTGTAAGTCAGCGGCACTACTTTTTATTCGAATAAACAATCATCTGAAGATATTCATTCCAGATAGTATTATCGTGATCAAAGAATCTTAGAGTTCAGCGAATTTTTGAATAATTGATTAAAATGTTCAAGTAATTAATTTAATACTTCAATAGTTCATCAATAACAATAATATTTATTATTATTGATTGCGAAATTGAATTTGCCGGAAGTCAAATTTTTCAACTGCTGCGACCTTATGCGCTAATTTAATATTCATAACGAGAAAAGTAATGACGCTGTATAATTCTAATTTTTTTTTTCAATCAGAAGATGTGCAGCAGTTGAATTTTAATAGCAAATATTTATAATGCATTGAATAGAAGCATTTGGATCAAATAATGAGTTGAATAAACTAATTGTTTTTCTGAAAAAAGATTCTTTGTTTAAAAATCATGTATTTTTAATTATAATACTGCTCGTGATAGTTTTTTTTTTCGCGTGCTCTTTTATCCTTCTCGATAATCTTCTTCCAGTATGCAAAACATTTCTCACGTGTTTTCACAAGAAAATGTTTTTAGCTTGTATAATTTTGAAGCATCTAAAAATCTATGTTCAGTTGCAATTGAAATTGGGCATAGATAAAATCCATAAACTGGATCGCGGTAATCGTACTTTTATGTACGATTGATTGTTTATTTATTTTTAACGAACAATAATTAAAAACCAATTTAATAAAATCTAAATGGTATATTTTCTGTAAACGTTGCACTTGAATTTGTTGATCCATAAATGCATCAGAGATCATAAAAATTTAGTTGAAGACGAGTTTTTTTGGTTTTTATTAGCTGAAATTTCACCTGATCAGTCATTTTTTTAATTACGCTAGTGAAAATGTTCTCAGATTTACAATTTACGAATACTGCTACAGAAAAAGATAATTAATTTATTGTAAATAATACTTTTGCGTTTTAAAATTGTTTTCAAATCTAAGCGTAGATGCCGCCAATAAAAAAACGACCTTGATTTTTTTTCAGAATCTCGCGATTTCCTTGTGTTTCTGATTAATCAAGTAAATGGATGAAGAACGTTTCGCTTTTCTAGATAAAAATAAAAAAACTTACCTCGAAGAATGCAACTGATAAGGTGCAAATAAGTTGTATTACATAGTAAACGTAACGATCCTGCATATTATCCTGCTTCGGCGAGGACTGATAATCGCAGATTAATCGGGAGCGTCGAGTTCTCTCGACGCGACACGTTCTATCAAATGAGATTGTTGGGCGTCACCGACAACATCGTTAACGATTAATCATTTATTATATCGGTTCTTTGTTCTTTAGGATCATTTTAGGACAAGTCAAGAATTGAAAGATAAAAGAGGCAATGCCGTCCATTTTGAATTTTTATCGGTATCTATATAATATTACGATTATTCCAAATCCACCCAAGTAAAAGAGACAAGTAATTATAAGATATAATTATTTAAAATGTCGATATTTTTGCACATTCCAATAGAAATATATTTTTATTGCGAATTTTTGTGTTCAATCGCTGTATTAGATTTTTTTTATTTATCAATTATAGATAGACATAAATGTTACAGTGATGACAAAATCATTTAATTAATTTCCAAATGAAAAAAGATAAAGTTATAAATAAATTGAATTGTTTCTTTTCTGGGCTCTAGGATTTTTGTTCTTGCACGATTTTAATATAAACATTCGCTAAAAGGATAATTTAATAATTTTGTGCACAATTCGTTTTGCAATTTTTGCTTCGTAACAATAAAAAAATGAAATGTAGAAATTTAGCAACATTTCATACATATGCGTGATATTCGCGTTGTTATCTTATCGCGCGCATTTAATCAGATAGAAATGCAAAGGAATACTTGGATTAAAACAATAGTTATATAATTCGCTTTTTTTAGATCGAAAAATTTTCTAAACACGTGTAATTCTGAGCATTACGTGGTGAGTAAAAAACGAATAAGTAATCGTATTTTATATGGGCTAAAAGAAAATTTTATCGCTTTTTTATCACTACATTCTTTGTCATAACATCAATGTTTCAGCTAGCTGAAACATTGACCGGCTTAAAGAGGTCAACAATCTGTTTTCTTTCCAAATCAAATCAAGACAAACGAATCTCTTTTAAACTTGTAATCTTTATTTATTAACATTTCTTTGTGATATACAAAAAATAGCTAATGTTTCATGGATTCTTAAACGCTTTCCAATAGTTTATGTTATATAACGTAATCTCCGCGCAAAATAAACCTCTGCACTGTTGATGACCGATCTACTTTTCATTATAGCAACCGCAATTATAACTTACATTATTAATATTGTTGCAAAAAAATACCTACATTAGTAATACGTTTGACAATTATTATCTATACAGGATTTCAAAGGTCGGTGATTTCAGTCATAAATGATAATAAGAAACTCTTCAAATGGTCGATAATACTTAAAACTAAGCACAAGTTATTTCAACGAGAAACATCATTTTCATGTAATTCGTAAACTGAAGACTTTTGAAATAATTCACATTGGATTTTTAAAAAGAAAAATACTTATATTGTCATGTGATGAATATATGTATAATCTACTGAGTTTTCAAATAAAAGAATCAATTCGGGTTATGATTATAAGAAAACAGAATTTTTGTTAATTCCTTACAAATGTGAACATGAAATTATAAAAAAAAAACTTTGGTTTTATGTTTTTGATCATCTGGAACGACACTTTCAGTAGATTATACATTTAATACTAAAATATGTTCCTTAGTACTTAATATCACGAACACTCAAAAAATATCACTACCTACTTACATCATGTAGACTAGCAAAAAAGACAGCATAAAAACGTTGCATTTTTAATTGATTTTTGTTGGATTCTTGTTTTAAAAAAATACTTAACGGCTATTTTTGAAAACGGTAATTAACCATAAGCATATCTTTGCCCTGGACTTTAATCTGGTTAAAATGTACTGAAAACGCTCCCAGTACTGAGAATGGAAATCAGTCAGTCATTTGTTACGAAAGTGCCTTCGCAATCTCGTTCGATTAAAGTACCAATTGCTTGGTTGATCGTGGAACCTGCGCATTTCCTCGCGTGCGTGGTTTCTGTAAAACGTAAAATCAATGTCAATAACTAAAGAAAAATGAGCCATTATTTTCAATTTTTCAAAAATCCAATTTACATGTTGAATTTCATTATAATGGATCAAAGAAAATGTGTTCGTGAATATAAGAAAAATTGCAATCAAGTGATGATGTTTACTGTTATTAATTATTGAGAGGATACGAAGAACTGAAAAAATTGTAGTTGCTCATTATGGAGCTTTATCATTATTTGATTTTAGTATTACTCCATAGAAAAGAAGAACTGGGTATTTCACCTTTTCCATTGCCAATCGGCTTCTGACAAATCGTTCAGATGATCCTGGTTAGTCTTCTTCCTATGTTTTTGATCTATAAAAACTACCGTTTTCAAATTTTTCATATTGGTTTCCGAGGGCCTCGGAACTCTTGAATTTTCTCCTTTGGTCTTCTCTGCATCATTTGTATTATCGGAATGGTGCTCTGAATTTCGCAATTTTTCTTCCCCTTTATCGCACTTTCTAATCGAACACTTTTTATTTTTTCCATTGTACTTTCTGTACTTGGTTTCTTTGACATTGTTTTGCATTTCTGAATACTTAGTGAATTCCGTGTTTGGTGCTTGCACTGAAGCAGCTGCAATGCAAAAAATTTATGTACCAACTCTTATTTTTCTCAATGTATTGAAGTATTTCGAATATTTGAACATTTTTTATTGACATGAACTTACTTGTATGCGTGTTGAGATTCTTTTGATATTTTTCGTATTCTACCTATTGAAATAAATAAAAGAAAGGAATTATTAAAAATGTTCTAATTTGTTATTTCTAAATTTGCAATTTGACTTTGCCGTCTGTTATACTTTTGTATACCTTCTCATCTTTATCCGGTAATTTGCTTTCTTTGTCTTCTTTAAAAACCGACTTTGTCCCTGAAGTCCACGGCGATTTTAAATTATTTTTCTTGACATAATTATCCATGTGTTCGTCGCTGTTTTGCTGTTGTTCATATTCATTTTGTTCTACGAGCTTAGGGTGAGCATGGCATTTTTTCTGACGAACTGTATTGGAATCGTTATCATTTTCAGACGTGCAAGTAAACTTTTCGTGATTATTTGTAACTTTATACAATTTATTAGACTTTTCACTCGTTTTCTTCCAAAAATTAAATGTCGAGTTCACGGAATAAACAATTTTTTTCCGAAAAGTCTTTTTCAACTTTGTATCATTGACTTTTGTAACGTTAAAAACCTCGTTGCAATGTTTCCATAATGTGCTGTTTTCCCCGAAGATACTTTTCTTATGCGACAAGCAAACCCATTTGTTAAATTTACTTTTTGCCTTTTTCACTTTTTTGTGCATTTTCAACACCAGACGATTCACGCTATTCAACAAATCATCCAAAAACGACTGCGTTATGTAATTTAACGTGTTTTCCATATGCTTGAAAAATCTGAAAACGAATTAATTGATATATATATTTCTTTAGTTTTCAATTTTCAATAAGTATTACATTTTTTTGGAAATCATTATACAAACGCACTTGATTTTTTGAGGCTTGTCGAAATGTCCAAGTTCATCGATGGAACTATTGATGATCATTTTGAGTTGGTTCAAGTCAATGACTATATTTGGCACTTGACAAATATTACCCATGATTGCTTGATTTTGTGAACAAAGAGTTTGCAGAATCGCAAATTCTTCAGGCATTGTCGAACTTGCATTTGCAAATCGCTCGTTAAATTTCTGCTGATCTTCTTTCGCAGCTTCTTTAGCTCGAGTTTTGCGAACTTCCGGATCGAATTGGCTCAATATCAATCGTAAAACTTGACTCAACGTCTGGTTAACTGAAAACAATCATGCATTAATAAATGGGACAGATTCATAGTTTTTTATTCAAGACTTTACTTTTTGTAAAATCAATATTATTATTATATATACCGTGACTCAATTGCTTCACGTAATCCGTAAGTAAAGCATTGTCTGTCCCAAACATCTGGGAATTCATTGTACTTGGCGATACCGAAGACTGATTTTCCATGTTAAACGTACGACCGGCGTAAAATCCGATTACAACCGCCAGGAAACAAGCGAGTATTGAATTCAATACACTCCAATCCTAAATTTTAAAATTGCTCATAAAAATATTGGATAATTTGTTAAAAGAATATTACAGCTTCGCATGCTACCTGCAAGAACAACGCAGAAAACTCTATAAAAGGTTTGGAATTCATTTCCAACATAACATCCGAATTCTCTTTGATTTTTTCTTGAGTCTTGACTCTTCTTTCAACTATAACTTGATCGGAGTCACTGTCTGTTATCACAGATATATCATCGGATTCTTCCACATTATTATCAACTGTAATGACATCCTCTCCTACTTCTTCGCTTGGCAATATTACATTCTTATCAAGAATTTGGATGTGCTGTAATTTAGAATTTAATTAGAGAATTACACAAGTCGTTACATTTTTTCATTCTCATTTTGTCTGTTTCTTACGTTGTGTTCCTCCAGCGAAACATTACCATCTTCAGCAACTTTATTATGGTCCAAATTCTCCGTTCTGTCAATTATTGTCCATTCCTCCGAGCTCGAGTTTGTAACACTGTCCCGTCTATTGCAACAGTTCGATTCTCTCTCCTCCATTGTTAAAAAGTTTCTTCTCATTTTGCTATTTCTTTAACTCGCCATCTGTAAAATACAATTTTTCCCAATGTAAAATATGAAAAAATAACAGGAAAATTTATTGCTAATCTTTTTTGTGCGTAAATAGCAATGATTAAAACTTTTAGTTTGAATATTTCGTGAACCGACAAAAAACCAAAGTTTATTTTGCGAGCCCACAACAAAGCTCGAGTAAATACTGCGTGATTTCACATTTTTTACGTAAACAATTAAATACGAAATGAACACTCGTTTGTTTTCAACTTACCGAGTATAACCTGCAGCAAAAAAAGCAAATGACGACTTCTTTGTTATTCTAAATATATGATTACGTATATGCACGTATATTACGTGTATGGTTTTTATTCGCGTCGAGATTTAAACGCAAATATGAAAATTAAATCCAGACGTAGACCAAACAGAAGGACTAACAGTTCGTCGATGATCGATTCATATGTATTGTTTTGTTTGTGTGCGATGAGTATGCCTCAAAACCAAAACAGAGATCGATATTGTACTTTAAAATGAAAAACACTGTTTTTTCCCTTTCTCTTGATCTCTCTTTCGTCTCTTTTATTACGGATTCATTAGTTTACCCTTTACAGACTGTGCGCTACTGTCGATTGTTTAAATGTGGTAACTCGGTGTGTATATGCACATGTAACACACACATTATAATTTTGAAGTGCTGCCACCACTATTCCGAAATTCGATTAAGCGCGATTGCCAACACCTCAGAAAGTAACTAGATTAGTCCGTGGTTCTCGTGCGCGAGAGAGAGGCATACGATCCGGCGTTTGAATTGGCGCGTTTTCACCTAGCGATGAAATAGCAGCGCTGCGCGCGCAGATCCTTGCCGTTTGCCGTCGATGTCGCATGGTCGAGTTATTTGTTGTCAAATAAATATTTATGTAGTCGTTCGTCATCATAGTGGTCGTTTTAATGGAAACTTGATTTACTTGATACGATAGTCGATCACATCAACTGCATAAAATTAAACCAAATCAAACAATCAGTTATTAGCGTTTTGTTCGTTAAAGAAGAAGCGCCATGGGGGTTGATACTGAGAAAAAAAAGAATCTGCCCTGGTAAATATTCATTGATATTTTTTTTCACTCGTCTTAAAGAAATGAAAACCGAAATGCACGAGTACAAGAGTCATTTTACATTATTTTCAGGGTTGAAAAATATCGACCGAATAAACTCGAGGAACTCATATCTCACGAAGAAATTATAAAAACAAGCAAGTTTTACCAAATTTCTACTAATTTGTCAGACAATTTGTGAAGTTTACTTTACAGTTATTATGCATGAGTTATTTTCTTATGTAATATATAAATATATCATGAAAAACAAATGCTTTCCAGTCAGCAAATTCATCGATGAAAATCAATTGCCGCATCTTCTTTTGTATGGACCACCTGGTACAGGTAAAACCAGTACCATACTCGCCTGTGCCAAAAAATTGTACACCCCTGCTCAAATGAATTCAATGGTACGTATATTTTGTACTCGTAATAAAAACAGCAGTTATGTATTTATATGGCGAGTGATTCAATTTTTTGTTGCAAAAAAAGGTTCTGGAGCTAAACGCATCCGACGATCGAGGAATCAACATTGTCAGAAACCAGATTTTAAGTTTCGCTAGCACAGGAACGATGTATGGAACTGGATTCAAGTTGATAATCTTGGACGAAGCCGATGCTATGACGAATGATGCACAAAACGCGCTCAGAAGAAGTAACATACTTGATTGCCTTTTCCTATCAAGTATTATTTGTACTTGTCATTACTCATCGAATTATTCAGTTATAGAAAAATACACGGAAAACGTGAGGTTTTGCATAATCTGCAATTATTTAAGCAAAATCATCCCCGCGTTGCAGTCAAGATGTACGAAATTCCGATTTGGTCCCTTGTCATCGGATCAAATTTTGCCACGATTGGAGCATGTCATTACCATGGAAAAGTATGGTTTTACTTTTATCGCTATTTCCAGTTGTACATTACTCGAATGTTTCTTGTAACAATCATGTAGGCTCATAGTTTCGGAAGACGGGAAAAAAGCATTGATGACGTTGAGCGGCGGCGACATGCGTCGAGTCCTGAACGTACTTCAAAGCACGTGGCTCGCTTTTGGAAAAGTTACGGAGGAAACGGTCTACACGTGTGTTGGGCACCCTTTGCCGATTGACATTAAAAATATCATGAATTGGCTACTCAACAACGATTACGAAATGGCTTACAACAGTATCCTTTAAAAATCATTTATTCTGTAAAATACACTTTATTTGCTTTAAAAGTATTTCCTTAATCAAAGCACAGAAATACAAGATTTAAAGGTCAGGAAAGGTTTGGCCCTTCAAGACATTTTGACCGAACTGCACGCCTTGACAAACACGAGTAAATTTCAAATATCCATAATAAATGAATATACATGCTTCTAATGATTTTTTTTGCAATTTTTAGTCGACTTTCCAGCGGCAATGTTGATTGATCTGGTGATAGTGATGGCAAAAATTGAGAAAAGGGTCGCATGCGGTTGCAACGAAGCTGTGCAACTCAACTCTCTCGTCGGTGCGTTTCAATGGGCGCGAGAATTGCCTGCGTAATAACTGATATTTCTTGTACATTGCTTGGATAATAAACAGTTTTTCTAACAAAATCTAAAATTATCATGAATCGTGTATCAATGTTCATTGTATTCAAATACACAGTAGTAATATGTATATGGTATATATATCTTATTCGCTATACTTAATAAACAAGAAAGTACAAAAGCAAGAAAAAAATTTTCTAGGAACTTTACATATGCTAAACCGAAAAAACATCAAATCAAAAGCGGCTCCGAATAAGGCAACGAGCGCCTGAAAACCTCGTCGTCCCAGCCACAAGTAACAAGCTCATCATTGTGCCACGCGAGACCACGAACAAAATCCTTGTGTTTATCATCTTCGTGGACCAAACTAAATTCATTTTCCAAGTTGAAAATTTTAACGATATTATCATTGCTGCAAACCGCCAAATATTGTGATCTGTAAGAAGAAAATGGATTTTCAATAATTGATCAAAGCGAAACACACAAAAAAGTGCAAAAAGTGTTACTTTTTTGGATGAAACTTCATTCGATACAATCCTTTTTTCGAAAGTGCACTTTTGCAAAGTGGCACGTCACTCTTACGGACGTCAATCAAGCAAGCAACACCATCATTTGTTCCGATGGCAAGAATGTTTTCATCGTCATGCCTCCAATCTGCAGCTGTCAGGCTGCATTTACTTGCATAAACGCCTGCAATTTCAAAATTAATTATCAAAAGCTCATTTTGAAAAATAATACAACTGGACCATACATTTGGCAGGTTTTGGTTTTCGGGAATCCCACATAAGAGCATCTCCGTCATAAGAAACAGATGCAAAAACAAAGCTGCTTTTCGGTTGTGCTTTAACACAAGTGACAGTATCAACATGTGCAGGTTGATACGAATACACCACCATCAACTCTTCCAAGTCCCAGACTTTTATTCTGGAACAGTGAAAAAATAAAGGAATTTATTTCCTCAAAAATCAACAAAGTGTAAAGTTCTCGAGTGCAAAAATGTACCCATAATCCATAGCTGAACTAATGAATCGATTATTGTCGTGAAAAAGGGAAAGCGAAGTAATACTGTCGTCGTGTTGACACGCGTAGCCCTTGTGCTTCAAATGTTTGACTTCTGGGTCTTGGTGGAGCTCAAAAATTGCAATGGTTCCGCTATCTTCGCCAACGATGAATTTGTTTGTACGAGCTACGGAAAACATGTCGACTATTCCGCTCTCGGTCTTTGCCGAAGCCACAGGTTCGTCTCTCACGTTGCTCAGATTAGCGTAAAGCCAAATTGTGCCGCTCCAGTAACGTCCTGTCATGTTGGATGCACCCAGTAGCACTCGCTCATCTTCAAACATGAAAAAAGCAAAATGTATAAAATATGACAGTTTGAAATTTGAGCTATTTCACAAGCATTTGAATTTTAAGTGCACCGAAATCACAACAACGAAAGTTTATTACAAGGAACGTTAGACATTGCTGATTACGCTGGTCAATTTATAAATAAAGCAACGATTTGAATTGTTAAACTGTCACCCGGTATTCAAATTTGGCGCCTTTTTCACAATGTTTTCATTTTCATTTTTTTTGCGGTTGTCACGATCGGCCAAAAAAATATGACAGTATGACTCTCTTTATTTATTACAAACGCTGGAAAAAATAATTGTTTTCTCGATTTACTCTAAAGACATAACCTAAAACTCACCTTCGGAAACGAAAATTACTTGTAAATGTTTGTCTTTAACCGGCAGTTGATCTGCAGCGCTGATATTTCTGTACGCCTCCGCATTCATGTTAGGATCAATTTGACAATACGATAAATTCTCCATTTTTTGAAGGAAAATTTTGCACGTTTTGCACCTCAAAAAAAGTGTGTGAATGAAAATAATGAAAACCCGCCTTTCTGTCGTTATTTACCATTGACCGCCGCCGCCGCCGCCATGGCCATGGAGGCGCCACCATGCCCACACAATATGCAACAAAACCGGAAACCGGAAACATATGTATTTAGAGTGACGTCACTTCTTCCCGCTTCCATAGCATGTAAACATGCATATATGATTTCGCGCGCGTTGCATGTGTGACGTGGGTGATGTGTGTCCTGGACCGTGTGTCAGTGTGTTGCAGTGTTGACGGTTTCGTCAATTATATATTTTTTTCACAGAGAAATGAATGCGAAGGAAAAAGAAAAATACATCGAAGAATTCGACTTTCCGCATTGCGATGAATCTTCCAAATATGAAAAAGTTGCGAAAATTGGGCAGGGGACTTTTGGGTTAGTGACGAAACTTTTGCCCATTTCTTATTGTTAATAATTACTTGCGCGTTGTTCTCGATACACAATTTCTGTGTACATGTTGTAATTAGTGTCAAACGATGAATTAGTTTTATTTTTTTGTTCAATGGTACTATCAAAATATCTATCACGATGTGTTGTTTTTTTGCCAAAATCACATTTGTTATATTGTTATTCAGTGAGGTATTCAAAGCCAGAGAAAAAAACAACAGTAAAAAGTTTGTTGCCATGAAAAAAGTGCTGATGGACAATGAGAAAGAAGGTGTAAGTATACAGTTAAAATAGACTTGCAATTCGATAATAACCTTTCATTCGATGTTTTACTTTCAGTTCCCAATAACAGCATTGAGAGAAATCAGGATATTACAACTTCTGAAACACGAAAATGTAGTAAATTTGATAGAAATTTGTCGAACACGTGGCAAGTGTGCAATTTTTGTAGTTGGAAATGATGAAAAAGGTTTTTCATACAATTCTATCACGGCAATTATTTTTAGCGACACAATACAACAAGTACAGATCGACGTTTTACCTAGTCTTCGACTTCTGCGAACACGACTTGGCGGGTCTCTTATCAAATGTCAATGTCAAGTTCAGTTTGGGAGAAGTGAAGAAAGTTATGCAGCAATTGCTCAACGGCTTGTATTATATTCACAGTAATAAGGTATAACATACAAATATTTTTTCGACAAAATGTCGTGTCGAAAAAATATGCAAATAAAGTAGCGATCATTTTTATAAGATTTTTTACAGATCTTACATCGAGATATGAAGGCAGCCAATGTTTTAATAACCAAAAATGGCATTTTGAAATTGGCTGATTTTGGACTGGCCAGAGCATTTAGTGCAAATAAAAATAGTGTGCCTAATCGTTACACGAATAGAGTCGTGACTCTTTGGTACAGGCCTCCAGAGTTGCTTCTCGGAGATAGGAACTATGGTCCCCCCGTTGATCTTTGGGGGGCTGGCTGTATAATGGCTGAAATGTGGACAAGGTAAGGTAAAATGTACGGGAGTATCGTCACAAATTCAATACATGTCTATAGTTTTTGAATACTAAAAGTATGCGTTAATCTAGCGATAAAAAGAATATGATGTCAATATTAGAGACAATAAGAAGAAAAAAATATATTCTTTGGAGAATACTGAGGCAAAATTTACGACTTTGTCTCGAAGGGTAAAAATTGAGGGCGGCATGGCGTGCAAAATGAAAAAAATGTTATTATTTGGATGAGAAATGTATCATGTTTTGTGTTTGTAGAGGTTTTTTAATTTAATGTCAAAAACGTGCTTATTCGTAGTCTTATTCATTTTTTGGATATATTTAAATATAACGGATTGTGGACAGTGAAACGATGGACGATGGATTCTGTCCAGACCAAAAAATTTCGTTCGAAAGTATTCTAATTTTTTTCTTATTCATAAAAACAATACCAGAAAATTGAGATTGTTTGTGCAAGTTCGACACATTAAATAATAAACGAACTACAGAATTATTGCTAAACAAATTACTGGTAAAAAGCATTGCAAGTTCTGAATTTTCCTTCGGGTGACGATCCTCTGTAAACTGATTTTTCAATTTGGAGTTTATTGTGTTGAATGATTGTTGAATTAAAATGGTAAAATTAATTCCAGATCACCAATCATGCAAGGGAACACGGAACAACAACAGTTGACTTTAATCTCACAACTTTGTGGATCAATTACGCCAGATGTTTGGCCGGGTGTCGAGAGTTTGGAACTTTTCAACAAAATGGATCTTCTAAAAGGACAAAAACGAAAGGTAATTTTTTGTTTTGTTTTTTTAGTAAATTGAACTGGAATTTAAGAAACCTAATTTTCAGGTTAAAGATCGACTAAAGCCCTACGTCAAGGATCCGTATGCCTGCGACCTCCTGGACAAATTGTTGATTCTGGACCCAAGCAAACGGTGCGACTCTGACTCTGCGCTAAACCACGATTTCTTTTGGACCGACCCGATGCCTTGCGACCTCAGTAAAATGTTGGCACAGCATACGCAGAGCATGTTCGAATACCTCGCTCCACCAAGACGACCGGGACACTTGCGTCATCCACACCACCAGGTCACCGGTGGCCCTTCCAGGACCACAACAAGTACGGCCGAGAGCGGTTATCAGGATCGCGTCTTCTAGCAATTTAGAACAGTTTCGTCTTCTACCAATTTCGACTGCAGCACTCTGTACAGCATGACCCGCGTAGAATGACAGACCATCTCCACTTTAGCTGATATTTCTTTTCTGACTAAGAAAGTAACTAAAGTTATAGTTTTTCCATTTTTATAATGAAAAGTTGAGTTGGGTTACAAGTTTAAAAGACTGGTAAATAACAAGTAGACTTGTGCGATGAAATTTTCATAGAAAAAAAAAGAAAATTCTAGTATTCTCAAATCTTTCTTACTGTTTTGTAAATACACTTAGGCTTATGACATTGTGAATTGTTGTGGATAAATGAGTTGATAACAATTCGTGCTTTACTTAATGATATTGCGTCAATCGACGCTTTCGTAGACTTCCTTAGACATAAACTTATTGTTTTATCATCTTTACAGTTTGTAGTCTACGACTATCAAGTCAAAGTTAGATGTATTAATGTAAATTGTCTCAAACCCCAGGTATCGTTTGATTAGAAATTTATTTAAAAAATATACATTGCATTTATTGATGATTATTAAACATCATGCTCATAAAATTGTTTGGAAAACTCATTTTCTTTCCGCATTAAATTCTGACAAATATATAGATGCATTGGACGAAAAAAAAGAATTTTTGAGTAAATAAAGCTAAAATAATAATAATATGATAATAATATTGATAATTATTATATTTATAATGATGCAATAATAATAGCATCGCGAATGCTTCATTTTCGAAATGTCTTTTTATCGGTTGATATAAAAATACAAAAGAATTCATAAATTTTGTAAATGCTCAATCGTCGTCATTCAAGAATTGATCCAATGGATTCGGTCCCATTCTTCGTGGTTTCGTTGTCGACGTTTGCTCTGGACTGATAACTGCAAGCATGAAATTCGTTTTTTAAAACTGTTTAACAATTGTTTCAACGGTAATTAGTCGCTGGTTCGAAAATTACCTGCTGCGGGACGTTGCGCGTTGAGACAGCTAAGCCATTCGGTCATGCTGATCCTTCGGTCGTTATTAATATCACAGTACCTGGGCAACTTCTTACCGCACCTTCGTAGCTGCCTGTTATTCGCGACCATGGTGCGAAAACTCTTCCACTCTTTTCTTTCCAAAACCTTCGAAATTTAACATTTTTACATTTTGTTCACGAGATGCGAATTTCTCCCATCGATGTACCTTATTTTTATTTTTGTCGAGCATAACGAAATGCCAAGTAGCGATACGCTCTTCTCTGGACGCCTGCCATTTGACGGTGGCCTCTTCAGAATCCGTGCCGGAGGTCTTCATTTTCTTATACATTAAATCCATGAGATCGCGAAGAAATTCGAGTTTCTTCGATTCCGGGCAGCCTGAAAAGTGTTTTTTGTTTGTTTTTTGTTTTTTCGAACGTTGCAAAAGATTGTCTGATGAAAAACGTGGAAAATCGTCGCGACTTTACCTTTCATCGGTCTGCTCGGGGTGGGAACAGGGTTGCAATTGGGCGTGAGGTCTTTCGAGGAAGTGCCGGGTATAGGCTTTCCAGTGTCTTGGTAGACGCACCAGCAATAGCCCGAGTAGCATTGCACCTTGTGATAGCGACCATCCGGGGTGCACTGGGGAAAGTAGAATTTTTCTTGGGAGTAATTTTTCTGATCGTCGAGAACCGAGAGTCGATCGGATATGCAGTCGTTGGCTGAAAAATTATCTTGTATTTTATCGTATTTCCGTTGGTACTTTTTTATTGGTAGTTTGGTCACTTTTTTAACCCACCATCGCTATCGTCACTCGTATCCGGAGGATCATCGCTGAATGTGGGTCGAGAGTGAATAGTGGCAGTGTTCCTTTCAACACCTTTCAGCACTATCGAACAAATAAAAAACAATCACGAAAATGTACATTCCAAACGCTATCGATTCACGGGAACGGACTTGAAATTCCAATTTTTTCATCAAAAAGAATTCAACCATTCTTCATTTCGTAAATTCCAAATGTTCCAATAAAAACTCGTCAATGTATTGTTTAATTATACCTCGAACTATTTTTCTTGCAACTGAAAATATTAAAACAAAATGTATGAAGGGAATAAGAAAATTATGTCCTAGTGTAATTTTAAAAAACGGCATGCGAAAAGTCAAGAAGCACCTTGTCCGAAAGCTTATACATATTTACAAACTGCCCATATCGTACATAAATCACAATTAAAATTATACAACAATGCGAATGTGTGAGGGATGAAAGAGAAGGAGGAAAAAAGAAAAAGGAGCACAGGTTGCATCCCATTGTCTCACCGTCTCACCACTTTTACCCTTACTTACCTCGATCGGTTGCCCGAGTCTTCTGACGAGCTGCTGCTGCTGCGGGGTTCAGCGACAAGAACAAACGTACTAAATGATAACAATTACATAATTCAGCCTATACAATTATCAGCTCTGAGCTAACCGCATTCGTTGCAATTTTCGTCAACATTTTTACTGTTTTACTTATAGTATTATGCTTGCAATTGCTGTGAAATTATGGAAATGAGCAGTGGTGACCGGAGAGGTTTGGTCAAGTATAGAAATTGACTACAAAAAATTCAAGAAATACTTTTCAATTATTGCAATTTCACGTAAATCTTCAGAATAATACAAAATATTGAAAAGAAAACCTCACAGTTTTGCCTGATTAACTTTTTCCGACTTCTTGTCGCCCGAAATATTTTATTACTTCTCTTTTCTCCTTGTTTCTTCTACGTTTGTTCAAGTTAATAAAATGTGTGCAATTATAAATTTATTCAAATATTAAGTGTATGTAAACATAGTTTTTTCATTAAATTCATTAATTTCGTAATATTTTTAATCAAAATTTACTCAAAAGTCACCGAAAATTGAAATTATAATCGCATTAGGTTGCACTGAAACAACGATATTTCAAGTGGTAGAACACAGTGTCATTAACTCTTGGCTAAACAACCTTGGAAGTGCTTTTTTGTTCCATTTCATAAAAAATATACTTGCCAAGTATTTTATTGTTCCGACACATTTAAAATTATCAAATTACTCAATAGGGAATAATAATGGACAGAAATGTTACGGTAAATGGTCAAGTTGAATACAATTGACAATTTCAAAAGCTGATTTCTCGTTCCATCTTTGAAAAATGATATTTCGGTATCACTTGAAGCGTACAAAACGATTGATAATAAATTTGTAAATTATTATTGAATATGAGTTTTCACTCTTGGCCAAATTCCCCAGACTCCACTAATTAAAAAGAAAATTGAATAAATGTATGACGCGGGAGAAAGCAGATGGCAGTTGGTAGTTGCAGTTTAAATAGGAAACAGTGGATGCAGTCATTATCGAGCACCCTCTTATATAGCACAGACGCAGAGCTCTCGAAATTTACTGCAGCGTTGTTATATCACGATTTATTTCTGTACTTTACCACCATCGATTTTACAATTCTAGATCCTACATTTCATCGTAAATGTGATTTTCTGTTTGAGATCCTAGCGCAATGCAAGTTTGTCGGCACATTGGAACAAAAATAACGTATGTAGTTATAGAATCATACGGTATTTTCTGATTGAAGGGTATCATAGGAAAAATGCGTGGGCAAACGGAGCAGGCTCAATTGGACGATCAATTTCAGTGGCGCGCCGTGTGGGCCAACTTCCGGTAGGATTTAGCAGAGCTCGAGCTAGTGTCAAGAGTACTTGAGCAGACGATTTTCGTTGACTTCCGCAGGATATGTCACCGGCAGACAAATTGCAGCTCCAATTTTCCAATCAATCGCTTTCACGCTCGGCAAATTCAACAAGATGAAAATACTCGTTGAACTTAATATTTATAGAGTTATGGAAGTCTTTCTTGGTCTTTATTCGTTTTGTCTGCTCCCCAACTCTCCCAATTTCTTGGAGTGAAATTTCTCTCCAGAATAAGTGAAAAGACCGCTACTCGAATAAAGAAAGAGTGACATCAAAATCATTCCAACCTGATTTGTGGTATTTTCACTCTTTCGGGAGTAAAATGTCACTTTAAGGAATTTAGAATTGCAGTTTGCTTGATTTAGTGAAAATGGGCGGATCGCATCGATTGGTATTGATCGCGACATGTCGGACTAATCATACGAAAACGTATTAAAACGGGAATTACCGTGTGCATGCGTGATTTAGTAGCGTATTGTATTAAGAAAATTTTCTAATGCCTAGAAATGTTGAAATCCATAGCAGAAACAGTTGCATAGCAGCAAGTTTAATCACGTGCAATTTAAATGAAAATGTGTACATTTTGTGTATTGCAGCTTCACGTTATGAATTCGGTGAAGTTCGAGTTCAAAAATTCAAGAATGAATTATCTCGATTTTCGCATTCGAATCGAAATATCTTGGTAGTGAACAAAAGTAAACAAAATTTAAATTTCAAAGATGAACTTATCGCCAAAATTAATGTTACAAATGAACTTTCCAAAATTATAAGTCATTATTCCAATGTTCAATAAAAAATTTTTAAATCATTTTGTTATTCATTTATTCATTTATTCCTTAAAAATGGTTCGGTTTTGGGAAAAGACGGTTCAATATTAACTCTCTAAAATTCCTTCGAATGAAATGTCACTCGATAAGTGAGTGAGTTTTTCACTCCAATTGAGTAAGATTTTACTCTTCAAGAAGATCACTCTAATCCGAGTAGCGCGATTTTCACTTTTATTGAGTAAAATCTCACTCGAAGGAATTTCGAGAGAAGAAAAACTGAATCAGAAAACGCATAAGTTTGGGAAAATTATGGGCATCATGCATAATTGGAAAACATGGCAAAATCAGAGAACTTAAGAACTGCTAATTCACAGGATTCATATTTAGTCCAACGAGAAGCTATTAACAAGTTATCGTGGTACGAATTTGTTGACCTCGTCGGATCTTTTTTGCCTTGCGCTTTACACGGCGCATCAGTATATGAATCTCAGTAGGAAAGGACCGAGTGTTATTATGTATATATACAAGGAAACTTAATAGAACATTCTACAAGGTTCAACACACTTCATCACGGGACATTCGAAGCTTGCAATTTTCAGTCGAGCAATTATTCTTTCCAAAGCAAAGCATTGATTTAGCAGCGAGTCTAGCGATCGTTATGACGAATGTAAATGAAGAAAGAATAGACTTACGAGTGAAATCGTTGGCCAAACAGGCTCCCCATTCCTGCCGAGACAATCTCATGTCTCGATTAAGATCGCAAGTACGGGCGAACGTGCGAGCGCACTTCTTCGGACGTACGGCCTTCTTGGCGAGTCTTCTCAGTTCTTTGTACTCGTCCCTGTCGAGGAAACCATCGCCATTTTCGTCCAACGTTCCAAACTTCCAAGACAGCACTCTTTCGATGTTTTTGTCCCCTGAAAATACGTAACAATATGCACTGCACTTGAAAATTCCAAACGGAAAACCAGTTTCACGTGCAGATGAAATGTGCTGAAAAACTGTTCTGATCGGTATTGGTATAAGAACAAAAAAAAGAGCTCTGCACGCACGCGGCGCCTAGATTGGCGCCCAGGCATAATTGCTCGCAGATTCCGAAAGAGTTTGCGAGAGAATTAGCGGCGTTAATTGCAGCCAACTCTGGCCCGATCTGGAGCAAAGTAAAGCATGGCTAATTATCGCCGTCATTACGCTCCAATGACAAGTGGTAATTACATGGCGCACGAGCGTCGCCGCTGTCTAGACTGTTACTATAATAATCCGCCTTGTAGCTCATATGTACATACATATATTATCGTAAGGTTATGTAAATACAGATGCATTATTACACTGCAATTTCTTTTATTTGATTTGGTCACGATTGAGTGGCGTTCTGATGATTGAATCGAATTGAATTGTACAAGTCAAAAAATGAATTGCAAGAAATAATATTTGAAAAAGTCAAGGATGGTTCAAATCGGTTTCTCGTTAAAATATTTAGTATAAATAAGTTTGATGGATGCAATGAATTTTCGATGCCAAGGTTGAGATTTCAATTTATTTTTCGACGTTTCGACAGTTATTGACCGAATGATTTACTGTGATTTAATCGAATTAATTCCTGTGATTATCATGACTTATGTATTATACATATACTGCCATTTAAGCTTTTTATTCGTTAAAATTTAATAATTGTCACGACCAAGTTGAGGGGATGCAAACCGTTATCTTTCCAATATAATTTATAATAAATTGACTTGTTTGTTACAGTGATACAGTAAAAAATGCATTGCATAGCTAGTTTATGCGGTGAAAGTCGAAAAATTAATTATATGAAAGTTGCTTTGAATCCCTTCAATCTAAAGATAAATAATTTGCTGGGCTTGCCAGCATTTTATGGAATAATAAAATGAAATTCATCAACTTTTAAGCCGAGCGAAATAATAAATGAGATAAAGTTTTCAAATTTTAATTTTCATAAAAGCCGAAACCTGCAAAACGGTTTAAGAACGAAATCGAAACCAAAACCAGAATGCTATTTTCTTTCGGTTGCATTTCCCTGAAGAAAATCTCATACCATTGATAGAAATGTTGGCTCTCCTGTACTCGATTTTGAAGTTCTCGATGAGGTTTACGTTGAATTTGGATTTGTCGGTGCCATCGCAGGTGTTGCGTCTGTTGCCGTGCTGCCTGCGACTTTTCCAGGATGGCGAAGAGCGTCTCTTTTGAGCACCTTTGGTCGTCGAGCCCGTTTTGCCCGAACCCAAGAGTTTTTCGCACTTCGGTCTTCGATGCTTGACCGAAGTGTCCGGTAACGGTCGACCTTGCGGACTCACGCACCAGCAGTAACCCGTTTGCTGGTGGCACTGGACCGATGCGTAAGTCCCGTCCGGCCGGCAAACCGGCGGCCGCGTCCCGGCTCTCGCGGTCAATTTCGCAGAGAAACATGGCGGCGTATCTACTTACAAGAAGAAGAGTGTCAACGTTGTTTCTGATAAATAGAGCCCACTGTACCGCTGCCGAAAGCAAGAATGTCCGCAACTTCTAAAGTGGCCTAATTTTCAAGTGTTTGTTTTTCATTCAATTAATCTGCTTCTTTAGTTCTTAATTATTTTTAATTCTTTACGCGATAATGTTATGTATAATACAATGATAAAATCAATATACAAAATATAG
>JABFQM010000570.1:0-32878 GCA_022816865.1 Zelostemma sp. ZL-2020 | reverse complement strand
ATTGAGGTTACGAATATACACGCGATATATGTGAGTGGCGCGACAATCAATATACATCGATGAATTCTCGACACTTCGACGATCATTTACAGTGATCGGATATTTCGCGATAATTACATAAATAAGCGCTTTTGAGCAACTAATAGGTCTTTTTTATTGCTTCGATTCCATTTTTATATCTATCAATGCAATAATTCGACCGTTTTTTGCGATAAATCGGAGCGAAAACACAGCGATAACATGCGATTTATCCCGACATGCCACCTCTTTTCCACTCGTTTTCCACGGCGAAAACACATGTTTTCCACCATCAATGGTTTTACGGGGAGAACCGCTCGCTTGAAAATTCCCCAAAAAAGGGGAAAAACCTTTTTTTGAAGTTTCTGGCATTAAAAAACTTCCCATTTTCTTGTTAATGAAATATCAAATTGTTTACGTCTCGTAAAAAAGCGTTTTAATTTCCCCTGACCCAGTTGAAACTCCAAAGCGCAGTTTATACCCATAATACGAAAAGCTTTAGCATCTTCAGCGAGAGGGATTTGCCTCGAAACACGTATGATCGCGGATTTTCTATCCGCGTTTATTCTTATTTCATCGGCGAATCGGATTTCTGCCCGGGATATAAACCGGTGCTTCAAACTGGCAGTTAAAGTCTCCCATGCAGGCAAAATTTACGGTTCATTTTCGCGATAGCGAAATCACGTTTTCATAACTCCGATAAGCGCGCTTTTATCTCCATCAATTTCTCCTAAAACGTTTCGACGTCGTTATTCGCTCCCTGTAAAAACGAAGCTTTTTTCTCTTTGAATCATAAAAAAAGGCTCAATGGAAGAATTAGCGCGATCGACCGAAAACAATTGGCACCTTCAACGCGAAACATCGCTTCATTCTTTTTCCTTTGCAAATCCCCGATGGAAACTTCACCGTGGAGAGCTTTTGAGAAACTTTCCGCCATCGGAAAAGTCAGTTTTTCAGCGGAGGCATTATACCGTGATGTAGTACGAACGAGGTCTGCCGTTGGAAAGGGTCGGGCTTATGATTATTCCCGTAGTTTGAGTACTTTTCGTTGTCCATGGGGGTGGACTGCTGATCGTTCGTCAAGAGTAAGTATCGTGCCGCTTTCGACACTTTTCGTGCGCGATATAGCAAAGTGCTATGGTTATTAAGATCGATATCACGATTCCCATAATCACCGTAATCCAGATGATCGCCTCGTTTATTCCGCTCTGGCTCCTCCCTGCAATATTTAATCGATCAAGGCCTGAGGAATTGAGAACGTGAAGAAAATGCCATTTTCGTTATACCGCAGATGCATTTTATCCGAAAATGTGCTTTTCCGTAACGACCTCGTTTACAATTTTGTAATAAAAAAATACGAGGGACAAAATTGAAGATTTCTTCGCGAACTTTGGGCATTTTTCGAGAGCTGCAGGGCGAAATCGATAGACTTTATTGCTACGACGTTCGATAATTTAGGTCCCGGAAGTAAACCAATGGGTATATTCCACGTAATGCATGCTTCAATAATTATCAACTACATTTACCGCTGTAATGGTTGTTGTAAGGTATCCCAATTTTGCCAGCGACTCGACCTCCGACTGGCATTTTTGCTTCGCTCGAATGAGTCTTTGTCACCTGATTGGAAAAACGGATGATTGCACTTTACAAAGATTCGTATTGTACAAAGGAGAATCAATTTTTCATAACAAAATAGTACACATAAAATGCCAATTACGCGACTCGTTCAAAGGAAACAAGATTGCAATGCCGCTTTTAAAACAAAGTTATTCGGAATAACGCAACGCCGATTTCCATAACAGTATTGAAACTTGAATAGGAATGTCAAGAGGGTTGACTTATTAAGTTGAAATGCAACAGTTCCGAAGTAATTTTAGAATCGATTACAAACAGTCAAGAAAACGCAATGAATTACACGAATGATAAAATAATTTTCATCGTCGAATCGCGTCGTTTTTTCGAAATTTACGCAATCAAATAAACAGGTGTTTAGAAATTGATTCGAAACTTGACGGTGCCAAAAAATGGCATGAATGAATTACCGAATTTACGGCTTTTGCTATAATGGAATTGGTCTACGTCCAGAAATTTAATTGGTTTCAAGCTTTTACTGGGCATTTCATTTACATTTATTATTTTTGCGTGAAAGCTTATCGTTGCGACGATTGAAATAATGAGATGACGCAGACACGGTCTCCTTTTTTTCTTATTCGTACATATGGAAATTGGATTATTTGTGCCGAAGCATGAAAAAATGTGCGCGCAAGCGCGTGTATATGAATGGAAAGGGAGGTAAAACTCAAGTGCGCACAGGCAACATTTAAGGCGTGGCACAAGTGGATGTAATTTATCGTAAGAGTTCTTTTATGAGAGGAAAATACGCGTCCACTTAGCATACCATTATACTTTACAACCGGGAATTCCGCTTCCGAGCATTATCACAAATCTACGCGACGTTGAATTTGTTTTCAACGAGGACTAAGAACAGCTTTACAACATGCATACTTCGCTACAATCTTTCATCCCTCGAATCACTCTTTCCCAAACCAAGCGCAAATTTCACATATTTGTTTTCAAAAGTTTTATCCTCTTCAGAAACTAGAGTAAGAAACGTAAAAACGAAAATAATGACGTTAAGTTTTGAGCAAGAAAAAATAAAAATGAAATCCAATTAGAAGTACAAATATTGGCAATTACATCTCGCGGGTAATTTCAATTAATCCTACCGGCGTTAATTGCACGCGGTGCAGTAACACATTTTTGCATGCCGAGTATGAAATTGGAAAAACTCGATTGCAAATTTTTCCTTTTTAAAAGAAAAAAAAGTAAAACTTTACTTTTTTGGAAAAACGCTCTTACCGCATGAAGCAATTGTGCATTCAAAACTTCACGTTTCAATGTCTCGCGTGACAATTAATTTCACACCATTAGTGGTGTGAAATGCGAAGGCAAAGTGTTTCGTTAATCATAGTCGAATAAAAGTGCCCAAGTCGTCGAGCGAAATGAAGAAAAATGTCGAAGAACAAACATAAGGAATGTGGGTACCAGCTGGTAAACGAGTAACACGCTCCCAACTGACACACGACGGCAACTGATGTCTCGACAAAGCTCTCGTTTGAATGGGGGTGGCTTGCTTTTCGAAAGCTCGAGGGCGGTGGAAAACTGCTGTAGGGTGGTGGTAGTGACGGTGACAACGACGGCGGTGGTGGTAGTTATTGGACGGCGGTGGAGTTAATGGAGCAGCACGAGGGTCATCGTCTGATTAAAAAGGTACAAAGTCAAACGCTTACATTTCTACGAAAATATGTAATTAGGAATATTGATCAACATTTTCGTACTATATTACACGTCACAAACCTAAAGTCAAACGGAAACATATGGCACCGTTTTCATACACGGATTGTTCTATAATACAAGACCGACTCTGATAAATTATAAATATGTATACATTACACGAAGGAACTGTAATTATAAAAGTAATTGTAACTGCAGAGAATTAATTCGCATTCACTTCAGAACTCTTCGTTGAAACTTTCACCGTCTTCTTCCTCGAGAAGTTCTTTCGGGAAGTCGAGTTGCTTGAGGAACGACTTGTCGATTCCCTGGAGGTAGTAAATTGGCGTCAAGAGCCTGTATTTGCTGATGCACTCCGTAGGCCAATCCTGTGCCACCGCTGCTGCTCTCGCTTTTTTGCACCAGCTAACTACAAAAAACAATCCATCAAACATAAAAAAAAGAAAGAAAAAGACGATCAAAAAACATACTTATCGCATCATTATTGTGAATATCTTCCTGAACAATAATGAATTTCATCTTTGTCTCGATGACTGCAAGCTCGTCCAGTGTTTTCACAAAAGTCCCTCCAACCTTATTAATCAGTTCCTAAAACAAAGCAATCAATGAGTATCAAGAACAACAAAAATGTACTTAATAATTTGGAAAAAATGGCAATTTTACTTCGCACTGCGGAATCGCCATCGACGCAATGGGCCCGATGCACAAGAAAGCGTAGTCCTCAAAAATGTTGTGTACTCGGAGCCTCGACCTCTTGGGGCCTGGTTCGAAACTGGCTCCGTCGAGGACTTCGTAACTCTCCTCTTCGAGTAACCTATTCTCCTTTATCGAATCCTCCACCCATTGTATTCCAAGTATCCATTTCTGGTAAGCGACGCCGAGCAAATACTTCAGGGTGTTCTCGGCACCGTTGTTCTCCGTAGTCCTCACAATGACATGGGTAACTTCGGGACTGAACACGTTCTGATATTTCGCGCCGAATCGTTTTGCGAACCGCTTAACGAAATCGATCTGGGGAAGACTCAAGCCGCTGCAGATAAAGCATTTCTTCGTTTCGCTGGGTTCTTCGTGGACTTCCTGTATTGGCTCAAAAACCTGCTTCTTAGAGCTGCCCGCGTCGGATTTCTTCAACAGCTTCGGCGTGCTGTGATAAAGTTTCCTGTTGGGTCCCAATCCCGGGGCCTTGTCGTCCGGCTGGCTCATCAGAATAAATGGGGTCCGGGTCTCTTTCACTATCGGAGATATGTCCGTAAGGATGGACTTTACCAAGGTCGAAGGTTGCGGGAGCGAACTAAAAAGAAAAGTAACAAATCATTTATTTGTCTTGAATTTCGGTATACAAAACTCGGGGTATGAAAAACGAGCTCTTCAACAAGTGCCCTTCATCGACGAATTCACCTTTCCGAAATGGTCTGTGGCGTACTTCTCACAACGTCCTCTTCGTCGCTGTTACAACTCGCGATCTGTAATGCAAAATTTCCAGGATTAATCGATACAGTTACAAAAAGAAAGTACGTAAATCTGAAATAAAAACCCGCCTGCAAAGAGCTGGATCTTCTGCTCAATTTGTTCGGCTTCTTCGGCGTGACTGCGATCGCTTCTGGGTCCGAATTCATTTTCTCGCTTTGGGTTTGAAAATTCGTCGACTCCTCGGATCGGGCTTTCTCAAGGCCCAACATCTCGTACTCGAACTGCTGTAACAAATACTCGTCCTGGGTAATGTTCGCCAATAAACTATCCTCGAACGTATTTTCCTTGTCTTGTAAACCGATGGCCAAATCGTTGCCAGCGTCGATTCGTGATTCAGCCTTCTCGCAATCGCAACGCGAGCATTTTTTACGACTGCTTCCAGACGCATTTTCTTCCTCGGCTTCGATAACGGTCGCTCCGCATTTACAGCGAGAAGACGAAGATTTCATGGATCCCGATTTACTTCCAAATTTCAGTGTTTTCGCCCTGCGGGAATCGCTGTTCAAACTGCTGGCTACTTGATCCTCGTCGTCGATGATGCTCCTCTGACTCGGCGATTTTTCCAGATTCTGCTTTCTCAATTCCATTTTCTGGACTTCGAAGTCTTCCGTATTTCGTGGCCGATGAATCCGTACTTCGCTGCTTTCTTCTTTGGATTTGCCATGAGACGACACGGATTTCATCGACTCCGATTTACTCCCGAATTTCCTTTTGGAGCGATGAGAGTTGTTCAAACTGCTGGTTACTTGATCCTCGTCGTCGATGCTCCTCAGACTCGCTTCCTCAAATTCCATCTCCACGTTCATTGGCTGGGTCTTATCTCCCTCCCCCAACACGCTGATTTTCCGGGTTTCCAAGGTCTCTATTTCCGTCATTTCAAGGTCGCGTTTCCTCGGGGATTCTCGGAGCGAACTATTCCGGGAATGCTCGTCCAGAGTCAATGTCTTCCTCCATTCTTTCCTTATGGCGTTGATCCGCTCCTCGCTTATTTCTTCCGAATCTTGCTGCAAATCCGGATTCTCCGCGACGTCGCTGCTGCTGCCGCTGCTACTGCGCAGTCTCGGGACGTAGTTTTTTCTCTTCGCCGGAGTAATAGGGCTATTTTCGGAGTCGGAAGAATCGAGTGAGACATGGGACTGCTTCAAAGTGCTGGCGCCGCTGGATTCGCCGTCCATGTCGTCGTCTATCTCCACGATTTCCCCCTCTGGTTCTCGTGCCATCGGCAAACTTTGGTTGAAACCATCAGAAATCTTTGTGGTCCGAGCGCTCGCATTTCTGCTGTTCCTTGAGGAGTTTTTATCCTCGAAACCGTCGAGAATATCGAGAACTACATTTTCGTTGCTCAACGGGGTCTTTACCAAGGGCGAAAGTCTGCTTTGCGAAAGATTCTGCTCGGGAGTTTGCTCGTTGAGATGCGACATATTCTCCTTGCAACCCCTCGGCGTTTTTGGAGTCTCGATAACGGGATCCTTGTTTCCTGGGGATTTTTGGAGCGAAACGTGACTTTTAGAGCTGCTGATTCTTGAGAGTCTTTTTCGCGGTGGACTCTGGTTCGGGTTTTCGTTCGACAGAACTATTCGTTTTCTCTTGGAAGACGCACTGCTGCTGCTGCTGCTGCTGTCGAGCCTTTGGATTCTGCTTGCCGAGACATCTTCATCGACGTTTTCCTGGTTTTCCAAGGGCGGTGACGAAAAGTTGGCCTGGAAACTGCTTCGCTCCGCAGAGTTGTTTTGAGCTATAAAATTTCTACTTAAGCGGTAATCCGTCACTGGATCAGTCATCGAAATTTCCAGCGAGTTAAGAAAATCGATTGGATTTAGGAATTTAATTTCTAGGAACTTGTGCACGCTTCCCAAATAATAAAATGGAATTTTCCGTATCGGCTTGCGCATTTTGCCCAGCTTTCGAAACACGACCAAGGATTTTCTTCTTCCCTGATTCGAGTTGCGACTTTGCATTACCGGCGACAATTGTATCGATCGTTTCACGCTGTTACTATTGTTCGCGGGAAGTTTCTCGGGTCTCGGCGGGGTCATTAATTCCTTGATAGCTCCAGGAGAAATGACGACCATTGGTTTTTCTGTTCTCGCTGTTTTTTTCGGTGTTTGCAGAGCAACGATTTCCTCAGTCTTTCTATTTTTCTCAGCTGATGGGCTTTTATGTTTCGGCAGCGTTGGAGTGACTTTCAAGTTTACTTCGGACTTTCCCATCGTCATCGAAAGTTCCTCAAGATCCTCATTCGAATTGCATGGGGCGAGGTTTAGCTTGACTCTCTGTGCATTCGCCAGCCACGAATTCTTCACGGGAGTACTTTGATTGCTTCGGTTCTCTTCATTAACAGCTTTCCTTTCCGCTACTTTTTCATCGCTCGATACCGGGGTTAAACCAATGATGTCCCTGACCTGGTCCTGATCGATATTTGTCAACGATACTTCACTGACTTCCTTCGTGCTAGTTTCGAACGACGATATTATGTTTCCTGTTGTTATCTCGCACATTAAATCGGCCAAAGTGTCGTCGGGTTCAACTACTTTTTCCGGTGTTTCCGGTATCAAGTTTCCTGTTACAATCTCGTCCCTTTCAACGTCATCCAAATTAACGTCGGACTGGATTACTTTTTCCCGAGTCTTGGGTATCGTTTCCACTGGTGTGATTTCTGGCTCTTTGTTCCGTTTTTCTTCGTTATCCTGTGATTTTGGATTCGTAGTCAACTTGTTAATGGATTCCACCACAATGTTAAGCGACTTCACTTTCTTTGGCCGGTATTCTTTCCCAAATTTTTTCATCTCGGTCCATGTCTTTCCTACTCTTGCCTTTGTCAGAGATACCGACATCGACGTCGTCGTTGAGTCCGCATCATCCTCCAGTTTCTTAGTCAAGCTGGATCTCCGTAACCTCGGCTCCATCGAGGATTTTTTGGTGACTGATTGAGAGGTGAATTGAGCGGTCGATGTGGAAGGTATTGCCGGGTCGTAAACGCTTTCCTCGACTCTGGGCGAGCTTGCTTTACAGCTCAGCCATGCCGAGACCTTTTTCCCGGGGTCGGTATTTTCTGCCTCTTCTTCGCCTTTTTTCTCTGCATTCTGTCTCGCGTATGAGTCTAAAACGGAACATTTTTACGATTAATTCCTGTGTTAAAAACAAATGAAATATTAAATTCGTGTTTTTCTTTTACCCAGATAGTCTTCTTCGATAGCCTTGGACAGTTCGTTAAAGACCGAAGCACATTCCGACATATTTTGATTGAACATTACGTTTCTTCGATTCAGCAGTTTTTTGCATAAGGGACAATTGGGGCTTTTCATTTTCATTAATGTCGCCATGCAATTTTGGCAGAAGAAATGTCCGCATTTTGTAAGGCACAAATCCCCCTTTATATCCAAACTGGAAAAAAGTGAATAATTAACATGACGTTTTTTAAGGGAAATAAGTGTAATTTTCAAGGTGAAAATTGCTCCCTGCAATTTTTTGAAATTGTTGCAAAAATTAGACGATTGATCGAAATTTTAAATAAAAAACAATGCATGCAATAAACAATTTAAGGTTATTATTAAAATTGATAGTAGAAATTGTTTTTCTGTAATTTTTGAGAAAATTAAAAAATTCTAATCCACGCTATCGAGAATCGCGATTTTTGCAACGCAATAAACATAAACATCGATAGTAATGCATATTTATCGATAATACGAAGTTGTGCAAATTTCCCGAGACGAAGCAAAATCAGATTGATTTATGAGGATCGATTGCGAATTTTGTCGAATACAAAATTATCGTGACGTAAAAAACATACCAAATCGGGCATTCCAAATTTTTCTTGATTTCTGCAAGCGCGAGTGCAACTCGCTCGGAAATCGGCATGTTCTTGTCGTCGCTCATTGTGATTTACTCGTGACCGGCGTCCCCAAGAATTCTCCAAAGAACCAATGCGATATTTTCCAAGTCCTTATAGTTTGTTTACTAAGTACTAACGGAAAATTCGTACGAACTTCATAATTGCATGAATTGCGTGTGCGCCGCGCGGGCACTTGTTTCCGCGTAATTTATAAACAATGAATCAAGGTGACTATAGAATCGTTTTCAACCACGCATTCGACTCGTCAAGTGCTGCCACCACGCGCGTTCTCCACGAACTACATATGAAAAAACAGCAGTATAAGAAACATAAATATTGTTATCAGCAAAAAACTCAAAAGTCGTAAAAGTCGGGTATAAAATGTACAAAAAATCAGTTTTTTCATATAAAATTTATTAATAAACTTTAGTATTATAAACTATCACCCAACTGTGACGCAAAATTTTACTCTATAATATTTACGATATAAAGAACGATATAAAATTTGGTTTTTTATCATTGCAGGAAGTCGAGTAAAAAACTTAATCTACAATACTAAATTTGATGATACAATTTATCTTATAAACAAATTGCAATAGACGCAGGAAATTAAATATCACAATTCTGTTAATTGGCAGCTCGGAACACATTTAGCCGTTGACTACATTGGACAAAAAGACATCTTTTTAATTACTTTTCTAATTAGTAATTAAGTACGTAGAACAATATTCATGTCGCAATTGGAATATTCACTCATTTAATTTTTTTTTTGGCTTTTCTTTTCTTTGAAGTGGAAGAAATTTGGTCTGGCTTTGGAGGCACCACGCTGTTGTCAGAACCGCTGGACAAAAGCACAAAGCTTTCGTTTCAGTTACTGTCCTCGTCATCGCTTATCTCCACAATCTCGTGCTCTTCATTTGATTGCGGATTTTTGCAGCCGCTACTTCTGTCAAGTCTTCGTTTCTTTGGCAGAAAATGCTGGTCCTTGTCTTCGCTGTCCAAGGCAAGTTCCTCAGTCTCCAAAACTGTGTCGTCGGCCTCGTCGCCACCGTTTTCTATGGGCAGATTCGACTGCAAAACAAACGATACTTTTTTGGGAGTTATTGAAATCTTCGCAACTGATTTTTGTTCCTGGGCTTCCCGCGGTTCCATTAATTTTTCTATTTCTTTTATCGCTCCGAAAAGTGCCGATGCCATTGAATTGTCAGACTTTACAGTTTTTTCTAGTTTTAGGGGGAAGATGATTTTTTGGAGCTGGACTCTAGAATTTCCGGGCCTCGGCGTCATTAGACTGGACTGAGAATCGTCAATTTGGGTACTTTGGACTTGGATTATCTCGTTATTTTCCATTTCCATCATGCTGGTATCGGGGGACGGAGCTCTCGGCGTTTCAGGAACATCATTGAAACTGACGCGTTCAACTGCTTCTTCCAGAGTTTCCGGCCCTTTCTCAACTTCATTTCTTTGTTCGTTGTTAATACTCTGCGATTCCCCTTCCCTGATATCGGATGTTTCCCCGAGATCCAGCTCCTCAGTTTTTATATCCGAATATTGCTCGGTGCCCGCATACGATGCTGCAACGAAAAATTGTTGAAAAAATGTATGCTTCGGAGATGTGGATGAAAAATTGTATTTTTTTTACCAAATGTGTCCTCTTTTATTGCCTCAAGTAGTTCTTGGAGAAAGGTAATGTATTTTGACATATTTAGTTGATAGAGCATCATTTGATTGATCGGCTTCTTGCACAGCGTACATTTGGCCTCTCTCTTCATCAATTTCAACCCACATTCTTTGCAGAAAAATTGACTGCATTCAATGTGGCACAATGTCTCCGCTATTTCTGAGCTGAAAAAAATTAATTCATCAAAATAACGAAGAAATTCAAATCGTAAAATAGCGGCATTTTTCTCACTGATAAATTATTGGTAATTATTCAAATTCCGATTCATCGACTTAATTATTAATGAAAACGATAAAGAACGTGAAAAACACAAATTTGGTAGAAAAAATTAAAATGTCGGAAAAGCCGCGTTTTACAATACATCGATTTTTGGTCGTATAATTAAAAATTAATGAAGTATCAAAATTTGAAGTGGTAATTAACATTCATTTGCTATTTAATTGAACAAAATCAAAGTTTCAAAAATATCAATCATAAATTAACCACATTTTTTAATTCATGTTGAAAAAGTTAATTAATAAATCGTAATTATAGTCTTTTAAAACGATAATAGGTAAATAATGTACCATATCCGGCATGTCAAAATTGTCTGTAGTTTGTCCCGCACGGAAATAACTCGCTTGAATATACAAGGTTTCTCCTTATTTTCGCTCATGATTTTATTTACGGCTTCTTGCAATATTCCCCGGTGAATCAACAAGTTATCTGCGAAATGCAGTTTTTCAACTGCCACTCGTAAATGACGGTTTGAGTCAATTGTTTTCTACGTGACCAACAACTTTATATTATCAGACAGAGGAAGTAAAACGCCGGGGCGTATTTTATTTTAAGTCTGGGTGATGTCATGCAACTGCCATAACTTGCAAGTTTACGATTTTTCGAAGAAAGAAATGAGAAGTGAGGGGAGGGAGGAAGGAAGCGTTGTTGTCGGTACCAACTTAAAAATAATTCAAAACTGAAATTGGATTGTAAAGTATTCCCCAAATAAAAAACAACACCATAGAAAATTGAAAAATTTCAAGTTAATGGAAACATTTTGAATTGTTTTTTGCGAAAAACCTGATGGCTTTTTATCACACATTTGAATTATTAAGAAGTGAATAAAGCAGGCTGCCAACATAAAAATTCCCCACTGTGGCCACTACAACGGATAGGTGCCAACTTAACAAAGAAGAAGAAGAACACACCTTGACGAGAGAATTTGCATTTGCTGACTGCTTGCATTGTAGATTTTTCACGCTGTAAATTTGTTAACGCGAGCCTTTTGCTTGGAACGCGAGGTACGACTCCTCAATCGATATTATTTTTCTGTAAGTACACGCGGAAACGCGCTTTCATGTTCGCTGTGCTCGTCCATTGATTTCGTCGATGCATTTTGATCTGTCAAATTCGTGCCCGGGACCAATGACAAATCTCGGCGACTAAACAGATCGCGGGAGTGTGAAGTGATGCTTGACTTAACTGTCAAGTAGCCGTCAAAGGCATTTTTCGTTCGAAAGGGCTCGCTGTCAGCGACGCCGTTCGCGCAAATCGAGTCACGTGAATCTCCTGCCATTTTAATCTCGTCGATAATTCCCGCTGTCACAACAACATCGATCTCTCGTGACCACTTCGGTGCTCTTCTCGCTCCAATTTTCGTATTTTCTTTAAAAACGACGATAAAAACGCGTTTATTCGTCAATGAAATACTAATTCGACAAATTTTTCAAAAACATTTTTTTTTCAGTGACGTCGAATGCCAGGAGACGAATTCTTTGTATGAAAGAGACAATCGCATCCAAAATGGCTCTCAACACAGGTAAAAGATGAAAATTATCGTAAAATTGTAGCAGTACGATAACGCTGTTTTTAAACATTTCAGATATTTCAACAGCGCTTCATTTGCTGGAGCACATACAGGACCGAGTGGACGACTGCGACGACCCGAAACTGCAGTTGCACACGAGCCAAGATTTAAAGTCTCTCATATCGCTGTTACAAGACCCTGTCTTTCGCAGCATCGTCACGATGCAGGACTCGCTCGCGGAATTAAACAGTCAGCTTGCCCAGCACCCATCGATTCTCCCTGGAGATTTCGACATAAATTCGTGCGGGCAACTCGAGCTCTCGGTGCCAAGCACGCCGGTGCAGCCTGTCGGACAGGATTTGTACCAAGATTTGTACCAAGAAAGTAGCGAACTTGACGACCAAAGAGTACCCATCGCACCGCTGCTTCACAGTAGCAGCGAAGACACGAGCGCGCAGGTTTTTGTCATTAAAAATCAATCAATGATGACGAAAGTAACATTTATTCATCGGTTTTGAATATGCATTTTTCTAGATCGCCAGTCCGAGCTTGGCGTCAGAGGTGATTGGAATGCCACCAATAACGACTCCAACCTACGCTAAAGAATTCCAAAAAGTCATAGAATCGGCGGCCAAAGGTCGCCAAGTGTGCACTGTCCAGGTGCTTATACAAAAATTGTCAATTACAAACTCTTCTACTTGGATTCTAATTCCTTTCACTTTCAGTTGTACAAATCCGAGGGCATGAGTCTGGGTTTCAGCGTAGTCGGTCTAAGGAACAAAGACCGAGGCGAGCTCGGGATATTCTTGCAAGAAATCCAGCCCAACGGAATAGCCGGGAGGTGAGCCGTCGATGGAATTGCTCTCGAGCGCTTGCTAATTTTGTTCAAAGTAGCGAAGCGTACTTTTACACGATAAAGCGCGATTCGTTGCTTTCGACCCGGATCGATAAACGCAACTCGTTAACGGCATTGCTCGGACATTAACATTTCGATCGATATAAAATTGCGCTTTTCAGTCCGACTAATTGAAGCTTCCGCTCGGTTGAATTTTAACCATGGCTCAATCGAAGGTTTTTTCCCCGCATTGAAATCCCGGGAAATCGATGAATCCCTGTATTTGAAATATTCGAAATTTGCATTCCGGGCTGTAAAAGGCGGCGGCATTGAAAGTGAACGATACTTTATCACGAAAAGAGTATTGAGAAGGGGAACGTTGATTGCGCTGGTCAGATTGTGGCTCGGGAGCCGAGTGGGTGAACGAGGATGATTGACCGCCGCACAAAAGGGTGGCGGAGAAGCAGCTGCTGCAGTGGCAGGGGGTTGGCTTCGGCGCGGCAAGCGCATGCCCGGAACGAGCACCTGAGACTCTCGCCAGTACCTTACAGTCTCCGATCAGTCACCGCCACGGCCGCTCCGGGCGTGCAGGGCGCGACATGCTCTTCAATGTGCGCTCTTCGACTCGTCCTCGATTCGTAATCGCGAAACGTACCGTCGGCGTGACGAATTAATGTTTCATCGAGGGTAACTGGGCGGAAAATGCAGGCCAAAAGGGAGCCGGGAACGAGCCAATCGCGTCGTAGCAAGAATCTCGCGATGGGGTTGTCGGAGAACTACGGGGAGTGATGGCAGCGGCGGCGTTGGTAAGAATCGGGTAAATTAGGTCGTTGCATAAAGCGTGACTCCGCGTATACGCGAGGGAATCGTGCGCGGGCGCATTTGCCATTTGTTTTGTTCGATTAGGGATATAAACATTCCGCGGAAAATAGAATGGCCGGGAACGTTTCCAGTTCATCGGAACGAGATTTCGGAGAGTCGATCCGTCGGCGAGCTTTTTTTTCTTGCTTTAGAAAACCATTCGGAATTATTATTATATTATTTTTTATTTTTTATTATTATTTCATTTTTACAACGCACGAATTTATCAACCTCGTAAAGGATCCGTGGGAAATTGAATCCTTGATGTAACTTTTTATTAGATTTCGCAAAGTCCTAACGAGCTTTACTTCGCAATACCGGGCAAGTTTAACAAATAAAAAGATTCGTTTTCCCGGAGCAAAAAAATGAGCGAAGGTCACCGTCTTTTTACCGGAAAATACAATTTCTCGGTACAAGAGACGGAGAGTTTATTATTCCCTCGCGCTTGGGGCGAGTTTTGAATGGAATAACGAAACTTCCATTACGAGCGAATGTTTAAATCGAAATCGCGATCACTTATGGAAACGATGTTAAATAATCGACGCGCCCGCGGCTTTTTGCTCTAAATATTTCAGTCCGGGATTCGAAAGTAAATACCTGGGGTCGTGTCGCGGTCAAGCGGCATTAATTTTGCAGATCGCGATGAAAAGCGACCCCCAACCACGTCGCGGGAAAGCAAAAACCTCGCGGCGGCAATTTTTCTTTTATCTTCCAGTCCTAGTTTTACTCGTCACACTTTTCTTGCTGTTTTAATCTAAATTACCGGGAAACGGCTTGGAAGGAGATAAAGAAAATGGGATCGACGTCGCAGGGGAGATAAGAACGGATTTGACTTTTATGATTCTTCATCGGAAGGGATGGGATTCGATGTTCAAGGATCTCCCGCGTCTTATGCTTTAAATATAGTTTTCCTAGCACCGAGTCCGACGTAAAAGATCGATATACAGCGCACCTCACCAAGGCAACCATACGAGCAACTTCTCTCGACCCCTTCTACTTTTTCGCGCATTACACGCGAACGCTTGCATTTTTTTCCTGTACTTTTTCCATCTTTTCTCCTCTTTCTTGAAGCTTTTAATTCTTGAGGTCGGGGAAAACCATTGGGGAGAATTCGCGTCGGTTCGCGAGACAATTACGAAGAGCAATTACCGAGTTTTATTACGTACGGTACCCTAATGGAAATCGAGCATGGAACGCCGCTAAATACTGAACGTAGCTTTCGTTGCTCAGCTAACCACGAAGTAATTCCATAATGCGATCACCGCTCGTTAAACAGCAACAATCAACCCTTGCAATTCTTCTTTTTCCCGTTTCCTTCAAAAAAGAACATGCAAAATCCAATTCCCCCGACAAATTAGCATCGAAACTTCCTCATCCGCGTTTCCTTTTTTTCTCTTTCGTCGCGAAAATTGAGAGAGCGACTCTTGGCAAATGTAATTTTTCGTGTAAGCGAAGTGGGCTTGAAAATTATTCCGCGCGGAACTTCGTTACGCCGAGCCCGGAGACTTTTGCCGGTGCGTTTAACGAACTGCATTTATTGACTCTTTCGTTTAACCGAAGAGCCATTCAAACTGAATTAGTTATTTGCGAACTTTCGCGTTTGTTTCTTTTTCATTGCAAATTAACGAATTCGTGAATTTCAGCGATGGCCGACTTTTGGAAGGTGATCAGATATTAGCTATAGATGGACAACCCCTGGACTCGAATATATCCCATGAACAAGCGATTTCCATCCTTCAGAAGGCTCGTGGCCTAGTGGAGCTAATTGTCGCAAGAAGCGCCCAAGGTAATTCATCGATCCACGTAATCTGCGTTCAATCCTGTCCTGATAATCAATTAAAATCGGCTGGGCAGCGAGAAAGCTCCCGCTCGAAATTTCAGTATTCGCTATAACGAGACGTGGTGTCTTTTCGCAGATATTGGGAGCTCTTTACCGACGGATGAGTTGTCCGGGGCGACGAGTTCGACAGCGGCAGCAGTGGGAGCGGCTCCCGTTATCGCCACTGGAAACCAGAACGAAAAGGAGCAAACGGCACCGGCTTCTGTACCCGCCAAAACAGTCACCCCCACAACCACCGCCTCGACACCGCTTCCCGCTGGCTTCGTCGTCGAGAGGAGCCCTTCTGCTGTCAGCGACGCTTCCAAAAGTGTCTCTGACATGGTGGTGGGTGTTTTTCAGTTCTGAAAAACAATTGTTACTTTACTCGATTGTGTATGAACTTTGATTTGTTGATAAATGCCGATCAACGCGAGGTAATAATAAATCTTGGATTTTAAACAGGAAATCATGAAGAACGCAACGCTGGAATTTGTGGAATAACTGCATTTTAATGATACAGAGTTTACATTTCAGAGCATTTATAGAGGATCGTTGAATGAAAGAATTGTTCTTGTTCGTTGTGATAACAAAACTCACGGTTTTGGTATTTTACTAATTTATTTATCGTTTCAGCTGAACACTGAATGGGCCCAGGTAGAAGTGATAAATTTGATCAACGATGGCAGCGGTTTGGGATTCGGTATCATCGGCGGCAAAAGCACTGGAGTCGTCGTCAAGACCATCCTCCCTGGCGGCGTCGCGGACCGAGTAATTGAAGCCTGATCCTAAATTTCCGGACACTACAATCGAATCATGAAGAAACTGATTTTTTACCTCTTTTTTTGTAGGATAATCGGCTGCAGAGCGGAGACCACATCCTGCAGATTGGCGATGTCAATTTACGGGGAATGGGGAGCGAGCAAGTCGCCGCGGTTCTGCGACAGTCGGGGACCCACGTGCGTCTCGTCGTCGCGAGACCCGTCGAGCCGACCTCGCCCGATTATAAGGCCCTCGGCAGCCACGCGCCCATCGTGCCCACGAAAATCCTCGGCGACCCGGAGGAGCTCGATCGGCACCTTGTCCAAAGCATCCCGGAAAATTACAAGATCCACAGTACCACTTTCTACGACAACGAGATTTATCCCCAGGAGTCGGAGCTCGATATGCATGTGCGTGATTTTCTTTGAAATCCGATAGAAGAATTCGCAGGTTTTTTAATGTACTTTTTTTTAGGTGAGGCCGAGTCTTATCATCGACGTTGTGCGGAATCCTCTTTCTGCAGTTGCCCCGGTTGCCGCGGTTTCCAGCGACTTGCCTGTGCTATCAATGGATCCCATTGACGTCACCGCGCTCCCGGAAATGGAGCGCTTCACCGTCGAGCTCAAAAAGGACGTTTACGGTCTGGGCATCACCATCGCGGGATATGTTTGCGAAAAGGGTACACTTTTACCCACTCTAGTTTTTTATTTTACTCTATTGTTTCACTGATTCATTTTCTTTTGAATCGCAGAAGAATTGTCTGGGATTTTCGTGAAGAGCATAAGCGAGGGTAGCGCGGCCGACCTGAGCAACAAGATCCAAATAAACGATCGCATCGTCGAGGTGAACAGTCATTCACTGCAGGGGTATTCAAACCACGAGGCTGTCGAGGTGCTGAGGAACACGGGGCAAACGGTCGTGCTTTGCCTGGAGCGGTATCTGCGGGGTCCAAAGTACGAGCAGTTGCAACAGGCCATCGCCGCGAGCGAGTTGAGACCACCTCAACCGGGCTCACCGTCGATCACGAGTCTTCCAACATTCCCTATTAGCGCGGTACATTTTTAAACGTAAAAACGAAGGGAAAAAAAGTATATTAAATTTATCTTTTTTTTCCGATTCAGGATGGCGATACCACTACGGAAATCGAGGCAGAAGGCGAGTCACACACAACGGTAGACAGCGCGGTATTACACGAGGGAGAGCGCGATCATATGACGATTGATTTCGGAGGAACGAATGTGGATGCGTTATTGAGCGATCCGTCGAGTCAGCTCACGCCGCAGATCGAGGTCGCCATCAGGGCCAAATGGCAAAAGATCGTGGGTCCAGAGATGGAGATAGTGGCACGTTTTTTAATTCTTAATGCGCTTATTTGAATGAAAAAGTGGAAGCTTTGTTTTAACGCATTTGTTTATCTCGATAGGTCGCTCAGTTGAAGAAATTCGCCGAGGGTAGTGGCCTGGGGATTAGCTTGGAGGGCACGGTCGACGTTGAGAACGGTCAGGAAGTCAGACCCCACCACTACATTCGCTCCATTCTCCCGGAAGGTCCCGTTGGACAGAACGGCAAACTTAAATCCGGGGATGAACTTTTGGAGGTACAAAAGAACGACAAGTTTGCAAAGACATGTAATAACAATAAATTGTGAATTTCAGGTGAATGGCTATCGTTTGCTGGGAATAAATCACATGGAAGTCGTGAGCGTGCTTAAGGAGCTGCCGATACACGTGCGAATGGTCTGCGGGTGAAGTTCTACTCACGACCCGCTTTGCCCGATCGACACAGGATCTCATCAGGCCGCTTTTCAAACCAGAGTAAATATTGTGATGTCAAAAGAGCAAAGATCGAGGTAATGAATCGTTGCATTTTTCAGAGTATTTTGGGTGGCTCGTTGCAAAATCTCATACCCAGCATGGACCGATTGGTGAAGGCCAAGTCGGACGGCTCGTTGGCATCGACGACCACGACGGCGACCGTCACCGACGCTAGTCTCAACAAAATGAAGTCACGCTCGCTGGAACCTTTAACGGGTTTGGCAATGTGGAGCTCCGAGCCGCAGATAATCGAATTAGTGAAGGGAGAGAGAGGCCTTGGGTTCTCGATTTTGGATTATCAAGTAAGTATAAATACGCGACCCCGAGTGGCATTATTGAATACTACTTAAAAAGTTTGAACGAGGCCAATAAAAATATTGAATAATCGATTATTGATTGAATTTTTCTTTCAGGATCCAATGAACCCCAATGAAACTGTGATAGTAATAAGATCCCTCGTGCCAGGCGGCGTTGCCCAAGTCGACGGCCAGTTGATACCGGGCGATCGACTTCTGTTTGTGAACGACATCGCTTTGGAAAATGCGACGTTGGACCAAGCGGTGCAGGCGTTGAAGGGCGCCCCGAAGGGTACGGTCAGGATCGGAGTCGCGAAACCGTTACCCATACCAGATAGCATTGCACAGGTGAGCGATTGGCGCGATCTCGAAGATTGCGAATTTAACGGGGACCCCGACGAAAACCGACTCACGATACTCGACAGTCACAAACAGAGACGAGAGTACTTTCGGGAGCGTAAAGTTCACGTTATCGAGCCTCCGCATATGGATTTGATCGAGGGCTTGCAACACCAGAACAACCTGGTCAAATCCGAGAGCTTTTGAGGCCGATTTTTGAGGCCGCAACTTTTTTGCTAGTATGATTCAGTATTATACTTTTTAACGACTGACTAATTATTTAAGCTCGAAGAAACACGCGTTGTGTGCAAAAAGATGGGTTCCAATTGGCATTATCGGGACGTTTGTTTGTCGATGTTTCGTGGTCTTTTCGGCGCATGACATTTATGTTTCGTTATTGTTTTCGAGCCGAGGGAACGGGGAGCGAGGGTTTTTTGCTCTGTTCCCTGGACCCGGCGACGTGTAAATAGCAGCTTTTCTCTTCCAAAAAGCACTTCGCCGCGTCTTTTAATGCATCCTTTTATTTGTAGAATGTTTATTAATAAAAGTTTCATCCGTGGCTGTATCGCACTTTTATTTTATGCCATCATTACTTTTATGTACGTCACACCAAATTGTTATTGCAATAAATCGGTTTACAGCACATCATTACGTTTTTTCATTTTTTTCTTCGACCTTTGGTTTCATTTCCCATTTCTTTTTCATGTTCTTTGTTCGTTTTTTCGTTGGGTTTGACGCTTCGCAACCGTCGCTTGCGGTTACGAGAAATTTAACGGCCAACAAAATAATCATTGCGCACTTTTTTCACGAAATTCTTGACGAAATTCGAACTGCAAAGATGATAGTTGCGAAGGGTACACATCGATAATTTTCGGGAGGAAATTATGGTCTTTTGCATGCATTTTTTTCGTCGCCAAATCATGTTCGACCGAGAATATCAAAACCCTTCTCTGCTGCAGCGGAGCTACACAACGCTGTGTATTTGCAGCGAAATAAATGCATTATCGTCTCTGCCAAACCAAATAGAAAGACGCCGTAGAGATCGAGATAAAGCGTGATTGTTCCGATGTACAATGGCATTGCCGAGGAAAAAAAAGCCCAGTTATTCTTACTTTACGTTTGCTTTGGTTCGCCTTATTTTCTCGCTGAAATACGACTATTATTTCCCGATTGAGTGAAACGTATTTGATTCGGTCCTAATTCCGATTCACTTCGCTGCACTTTGGCCGAAGCTGAGATGCGCAGATCGCAAAAATGTTATAAATTCAAGAGGAAGTCCGAGCAGCGGGAACATTTTCCCTTTCGTTCTCTGAGAAATGAACCGTTCGAATTGTACGAAACGTCGATGCGGGTAATGGTAAAAAATATGCACTTGGTTATATCTACTTTCAAGATTTACCTTTTTCAGATCGCTCGCTTTATGGAAAAATTCACCGTGCTTGTTGCGCATGTATTATTGAGCATTTCCGTCGAATGAAACGTTGAATTTCATTTTCAATCGAAATTGTGAATTTTGTTTGTTTGTAAATTATTTTATTTGGAATTTTGCGTTTTTCGGAAAATTTTTCGATCAATAATACATGTGCAACGACGATTAAAAAACGAATGATAAATGGCAGTTGAAACGAGGAATTTAAACATGCGGATTAAAAGTTTAATGTATTGTACACACTTTATGTCTGTGCCATGTAAATAATGTGTTATGCTTGGGAGCTTAATTTAGCACCGCAAAGGATCCTCGTCATCGTCGTCCATTCACTGGGTGACGGGACGTAATTGAATTCGTTTATCAGATCAGCAAGTCTATTAATCGTAATTATTATTGTCAGCACGCCACACGTACGAAAGTCTCGTACGCATTTTTTACGTTTGCCGTTCGAAAATCGACGAAATTTAGGTGGTGTAAGTACTTTTAGTGGGTATGAAGCTTCATTTTCCGTTGCGTTCGGAAGAAATTGGAACGTCGATTCCCGAAGCTCGTTCCGGTTTCTTCGGAATTTTTTTCAATCTTTTATTCATCTCGTAGCTCTTTTTTTTCTCTAAATGCACTCTGAAATTCCTCATTTTTAATTTCTCACGCAACACGCAATGCGATTTATTGTGTCGCGTAAATTCTGTACTTTTCGCACGTTACCGGCGCTTGTAAACGCACGATTTACTTTTCCCTTTTCGAAAAATACATTTCGAAAGTTCACATGATTTACGGAGAACATTTATCTCGTGAATTCCTCGAGTATTGGTATGCATTTTACTTTTGTTGCCACATTCGCATTCAAATGAGTTTACGTAACCTCACACTTTTCAGGATACATGCGTTTGCGAATTCGCCGAGCCTCGTAAAATGAATGAAAACCGCGGCGAATTCGAGATATTTTTTCGATTGAAAATAAGGCGTTTCCGTGACGTAAGAAGCATTCGTCCCAGTGAAAAAGGCGAGAAATTATATTAGAGTTTCGTAGCAAGAGACGAGAGGTAGCTGAACCGGCCGTTTTTCAACACGCTTAGCGAGATTCGTTACTTTTTTGTTTTCGAGGTAAAAGATTCCCGCTGCCCGATCCTTCTCTCGCTCAAAGTGCTGGGTAGATAATCAATGATCGAAGATCGACGCTACACATTCGTTCCCCGTGCACGTGCATAGTCCTAACATAGACATTCTCTTGCTTTTCAGAACAACTTGTAAACGCCAAATGGATCGCGGAAGGATAATCAATCGGTTACTACCATTGCTCGACCAATAATGCAATATTATCGTGGTGTGCGTGTTGTTTGTGTGTCTGAGTTAAAAAAAAAATGGCGTCTGTTCGACTGAAACGAACAGCTTCTCTGTGACTTTTTTTCGATTTTTCGTTAATTAAGAAAGTACTTAAGACTGTCGCATTTCCCATTGTAATCGGTAAACGAAAGAACGTTTGGAATCAAAAGTTGGACTTTGGAGGGGGAAAAATACTTGCTCAATATAAAAATAGCCGAGGAAATGGCGCTTGCGAATTTTAAATTTGAAAAAAAAAGTGAGGGGACCAAATTCTGTTCGCGATGCAAAAGATCGCTTTCCCATTTTTGATTCTGGATTTGTTCCAGGGGCGATTTACATGAAGTTACGGATGAGCTATTCGAATGTAACGCAACGCGCATACGCGGGTGCATGCGTACACGGAAAAACGTGCTCCGCGCACGCGTACGAACGCGTGTACGCATGCGCGAAACAAAAAATTTTAAACCATGTTATACATTTATTATATATCTATATATACACGTATAAACGAACCGTGTCTTGTTTAATATGTATCCTGAAAAATTCATTCATTTTACATGTTTTTATTTACGTTCTTGTTTACCCGATCGAGATATGGAACAATAAAATATTTCGATGCTGCTAATTCTTTGTGAAAGTATTTGATTTTTGCGACAATTTATGTTTTACACGCTGATTAGTACGATTTTCGTGGTATTGTTGCCCGGTAAGTATGACACGCAAAATTTATATTGTGATGTTGAACGATTTGTTTTTGCATTCGGGGGACATTCCAATTTCAACACTGAAATCAACCATTTGTTTTGTCGAATAACTCGGAAAAAATTATATTTTCGCACTTTTGTTTGAATAAAAATAGTTTGAAACATCAAACTGTTTGTTTTTCTCGATTTAAGCGTTGTTAGATGGAATGTCCTCTTCGATAAACAACGCTACAAATACTTCGAAATTCGGCCTCGGAAATAATGTAAACGTGAAAGCAAAAAACGCTATAAAGTTCTCCTTGAAATCGATGAAGAATATTTTCGAGCTCGTTATCTCGATTCCCACGCTCTGCATGAAACACCTCGTTTTTTTGTTCTGCCCGACACTGAGAATTCACACCCGGCGAGTAACGAGGGTAGAGCAATTTGGCGATTTTCTAAAAGTGTAAAACGGACGAGCCCGATCGACGGTGACAGTAAAATTGTCGATATTCGAAACTAGAATGGTCTTAGCGATGCGTCGCCGATAAAAAATTAGCTTCTCCGCATACTGGAAGGATGGAAAAGAAAAAACTAATAGACGGATACCGAAGACCTACTTTGGAAGTGAAGCAGTTACCAACCGCAGCAGCTTAGATTAGTTAAGGTATAACCAAGTGGCAATTGACTTTTATTCATTTTACACGTAATTAGTATGCTTTTGAACGTCAATTGATTCCCCGCAAAAAAAACCTTGATTCTTTTTTCAGTGGTTGTAAGAATAAAGATGATAATTACGTAAACGGAAAATGCCTAACGTTACAAATGATAAATAAAAACGATGAGATAAACGTTTTAACTTCTTCGCTACTTCATTCACTTTTTTTCCTTTCTTTCGCCGTTTTTTTTCTTTTACTCCGTTTTGCTTTGCTTCTCCAAAAATAAGATCAGTTTCTTCTCAGGATGAGTGGAGATAAAGAGCCTTGTGTCAGGTACATTTAAGGCCTTTAAAGACAACGTTTTAATCCTCGGAACATGTGAAAACTTCTGGAAATATGTGTCATCCAAATTGTATGTCGTTCCCGGGTACGACGAGTTGCGTTGATTGTAATAACGTTTTCTTGATTGACAGCGATTGACGCCGAGTTGCATGGTCAGACGAAGTAGAAGCTTCCCCAATGGAAACGACGCGATCGAGCGCGCGGCCGAACTCGAGGACATTCTTTCTTCGAGAATCGGTAGGATTTTCGTCTGCTCTAGTTTCTTGTACCTTTATTACAATTATGTTGCAATATTCAGTTGAATCATATTGATTTCAAGTTCGAAACTACTGTAAATTTACCAGTAAAATTGTCCGGAGAAATTGGGTTTTATCGAAACAATTTCGTTGGTCAGAAGTGCTTAAAATTAATCATGAAAAATGACAATTATTCGAATTGTTCCATGCGACTCAGAGACGAGTCGTAATTGGTCGATCAATTCGTTCAGTTGAGAAAGATTAAAACGAAACTGTTTTGTTTATTTTTTATCTTCAATCCTAAACCTGGTTTTGAAAAAGGCGATTCAAGACATTCTCCAAAAGTGGATATATTGATGGTTTTTGAATAAAATCTCGCAACAATAATAATTTGAATTCGTAGGTCCATTTTCTCGACCTACAAATTTGAGCCAATTATTACGGTTTTTTTCGTCTTTTGGCATAAGAATAAAAAGTTGCAGGCGAATTCTTTCCTTTTTATTTCAAAATGTCAATTTTCAATCGCTTCTATTAAAAACAATGTTGAATTTTCCACAAATGACATTAAATTTAATGTTCAGAATTTAATATCATACATTAAATTGAAGTGCCCCATGGATATTTTCCAAGGGCGAAATAAACAAACAATGAACCAATCATTCCTATCACAAACAACGCGCTTTCGCAGGTGCTTCATCGGAGCAACTGGAATCGCCAAAATCTCGAGAAAAGAGCGACAAAGTTGTGCGCGACAAAAACAAAATCACGGAACTCGGTGACAACGTCGTGGTGGCTTTTCAAGAAACAGTGGTTCGGGTGAAAAAATCATCGTACGAGCCGGTTTCCTCCCTGATAAAACTCACCCCATTTGAAGAGGAAAAGCGCGCGCTAATAAGGGAACCGAGCAAAAAAGACTCTTTCGAATCCACTTCCAGCTCGATCGAGGACGAGAAAAAGAGGCTGGAGTCGACGGAAGAGGACGACGAGGACGACGAAACGACGTTCGTACAGTCCTACGGCTCTCCCTTAAAAATCTATTCCGAAAAAGTGGAAGATCGCCTGGCCGATTCCACGGAGGAAATTCTCCACGTGACGATAGTGCCGAGCATCTCGCAAGATGTGGACCCGATTTTCACGACGAGTTTTGTGAGGCACGTGGATTGCCCAATTCAGCGAAAGAGTTCATTGAAAAAAGAAAAGAAGGAAGCGCCCCAAGAAGAGCCGAAGAAAAAATTGGTGAGAATCAAAGACGCCGTAGAAATCGCCGATCAGGCTCTTCTGGTGAGGGCGAGGATCGTCACGGCCGAAGAGGTCGCGAACGAGAAGGCGAAAAAGATGGAGCGGAAAATGGAGAGTGCCCCGGCGAAGCTCCAAATCCCGGCGCTGCTGAAATCGACCTCCGAGAGCAGATTGATGCCGGAGAAAAAGGAGGAGAACAGAATATCCGAGAAGAACATCAAGCCGGAAATTCTAATGGATTTGTCGCAGGTTTCGCCGGGGGAAATCGCCATTGACGAGGAACTGGAGAGTCCTGGGGTTCCCAGGGGGAAAAGGAAACTCAGCAGGGTCAGCAGCGACTCCACGAGGCCGGTTTTGGACAGATGCGACTTCGCGAGTGACGACGACTTTCGGACGCTGCGGATCCCGAACGCCCCGGTGCATTTCTCCATCGGCGACTCGGACATCGCCTCGGAGAAGACGCCGAGAGTTGTCTGCGTGCTCCGGAAAACCCGGCAGCGACGGAAAAGGTGAATTTCCTCGTCTCTCGTCCAGGCGAAATTCCAATTTTCGCTTCGATCGTTGCAGGAACTCGCGAGTCTTTTCCGGAACATTTTTAACTGGGTAAAACGTTGACTTTTCTATCGGAGTATTCGCTAGACAGAAACCGCGGTAATCGCGGCTTTTCCCCTTGATTAACTATAACAGTAATTCAATTTGCGATGGATTATAAGCGTAACTCGCGAAAGCTTATTCAATTCTTGGACAAAGTAGGTCGCACGGAAAATCCCCTTGCGTTCATTAAAAACGCTAAATGAACTCGAGCTTTTAGCGAGTTCCGCGACGTAGTTTTTCCCTAGAGCTTGATTTTATCAAAGTAGAATCACGAGCCCTTCCCACAATCATTCGGGAACAATCCTCGAAGCGATTCCCATCGGGGAATTTTACGTGTCAAAACTTGCTTTTCCGTTTCTGCGACTTTATTTATAGCCCGACTCGATATTTTGCACGGTCTCTTGCGTTATTTCTATACGTGGACGTATAAGTACGCGGCCGGGTGGGCTGTGTGCGTACGTTGTTTATTAGATCAGAGTAAGCCAGTTTGTAGTGACGTACGACTCAGAGACGACGCTGAATACCTTGGCTTCGCAGTAAAAAGTGTGCCTCCGTGAAAAAATCGTCGATCGCTCGAGCTCCCGTGAACTTTCGCAACGCGTAGCGCGTCTGATGACGAATCAGCGTCACAAGGTAAACGAACGTTATCGCTCGCTAATCACAAACATTATTTTTCCGAGCCGAGCATTTCCATCACGCTTCCAAAGTACATCAATTCAACGATCGCTTTATGAATAAACGGCGCGAAAATTTCAACCTTGATCGAATCGCGCCTCGAATCCCCCGATGACCTTTCGCGAGTACGGCAAATTTTGAACGCTAGATTTTCCCGCAATCTTCAAAGGCTGCTAATTCCGTACCACTGCCAGTCGACGTCTCGAGTACTGAACCGCAGAGCCTATTAGTTCCCATCGTATGTCGCATAACATCAACGGATCGATAGCGAAGAACTGGCTTCGCTGCGATCGACTTTATCCTCTTCTCTCTCATCCCCTCATAACCAGTTGCTCCGTACGAGGAAAAGAGACAAAAGTAACGCGAAATAACTTTTTCAGTTTCGACGATTCGTCGTCGAGGAAGAAGTTGCGTTGTCTCGGCAAGAGCCAGAGCGACGGTGAGCTCGAGGTCGAGGGTCAACCGCCGGCGCGGGAAAAGGAGCCATCTCCGGAAGACTCGAGACTTTTAATCGGGAAAGAGCACTCGCTCGAGTACCAACGGCAAACGCTCGAGTCTTCGTTCGATAAAGCTCCGAGGAAAAAAGGAAAAAGGACAACAGGTAGGCCAAAGGAGGCCGAGACCCAGACCCAGGGCGAGCACAAGAGCACCCAGTACTCGTTCGGCGACCTTCCGGCCCTTGGAGAGACACCGTCCCGGCAGAAAAAGTCCGTGGGCTTTGCCGACGACATCGCCAAGAGTCCGAAGAAGGAAGCGGAAGTCCAAACCGAGCAGGAGTCCAAGGCGGTTCAATGTGAGGAGGACGGAGCGAGTCTTTTTGGAAGTCCGCGAAAGGACGCGGGGGCTCAAACCTGCCAAGAAAACAAGAGCACCCAGTGCGGCGAGGAATTCGAGGGGCAACCGGGGAAATTCCCGGTGGTTTTCGTGGTCTCCGGGGAGGAAGATATGACGGTGACCCAGAGGGATCAAGACGGCAACATGGTCTGGGCGAAACACTGGGGCCCCGAAAGAAGGGTCGAAATCCGACGCGAACCTCGGGCCAGTTTGGGCCTCAGCATCGTCGGGGGAAAGGTAAGCAAGGGTTCGGAGAGAGTCGGGTAATGCGGACCGTTCCCGGGTCTGATTGGGCGCTTGGTTTCCTTTTAGCGTATATTTTCCTGGTGTACATTGGGCTCTTGGCAAACAATTGATAATCGGTTCGAATGGGGCATGTTGCCAGGAGTCGTTTTTAGAATTCGACCAATCAGAGACCGGGGAACAATGTTGTTCTTTGGAGCTTGGGTGCTTACGTAATCCGAGAATGAACCAAAGACAACATTCGGTTCGTATTCGCGGACTCTCCCTTGTTTGTTCTTGGTTTTCGGAGAGTCTTGGGCTAATGTTTGGCTTGTTTACGGTAAGTCGGGGGTTGAAAGACGAAACATCAATCCGGGCGGTTTTGATCGATTCGCTTCCCTTGAAATTCGGCTTGTTTATCTTGGATTGAAATCGGGGGTGATGAAATTTATGAGACAAGAGCTATGGATTTGAAACACGCATTTTGCGAGCGATATTGGCACATTGTGAAAACGGAGGATCCCATTAACTTGTGCGGCGCGTATTGATGACACTAGAAATTTATTGCATCGCGATCCCACTTGAACGTTATGAAATTGAGATTTTATCAATTGCGGAATGTTCATGGATTAAACATTGATTCGTTTTGTGGGACATGCGTAATGAAAACACGAATTCGTTTCGTGAAAAAAAGTAGAGTCATCGAGCGATGAGTTTCCCGTTAACACATCGCGGGATAAAAAATGGTATCGGTTGAAATCGGAAATGAATGACTTACAGATAGACTTGCAAGACTCGAGCGACAGCAAGTCTCAAAACGTCTCCGGGATTTTCATCAAGAACGTGCTGCCGAACAGCCCAGCGGGGAGAACCGGAGAACTGAAGGTAAATTTCTTGAGAGATTGGAAACGCGTGAAAAGCGTGGGCGGACGAGAATCTCGATTGCGCTTATTAGGGAGCCTCGATTTCGTTTTAATCTTATTCGTTCATCTCCGAACGGCAGATATTTCATTTTGAAGTATGGGAAATTCGAAGGACAATTTTTTTATCGTGTCAAAGCTAATGACGTTTAGAAGCGAATCAATGTGATTCGCAGTATTGTGATATAACAGAGGTGATTAGAGATTCTTGGTCCGTTCACGCGATATTACGTAACTTTTTTTTGTAATCGAGTTACTCGTAGAAAGTACGGTTTGAAAGGAATAGACTTTTCGTTCTTCGATTTTGCATTTCTTCCGCTTTGAGTGCGCGAATAGTTCAACTGAAACGAATGTATCGGATTCATCAGTTCGGATACTCGCGACAATGTAGAGAGCATTTATTTCTGCACACCGTTTTATTAAAACGAATGTCAAATGTTCGGTGGATGTTGCACAATTAATTGCGTTTTGAAAGTATATTTCACGTGTTTTATCGTACTTTTTTAGGTATTAGAAAATTTAGAGAATTTTGGAGAGTAGTTAATTTGAGAAAGGGAGAGTTTTCTTAATTGAGATGGTCGCAATAATTTTAAAACGCAAAAAATAGCGACTGATTGAAATAATTTGAGTCCAATCGTACTTACGCAGTCTAATTTTAGTAATGATTTAATTTAATATTCCACGAATTGAATATCGCGGGAAATTTTTAATTAATTTCACAATCCGAATTAGACTTCTCGTTTTTAACATTTTTCAACAACTTCAAACTTTCGTTGAAACGAGCGGAACATTTTCTAATGAAAAGTGAACCAACTGTGTTTCAAAAAAAAATATTAAAGTAATTTTTACATTGATGAAAACTGAATCGCTTTTCATTTCTTAATTGCCTTTGGCATGTGCAGTTTTAACTTGGTACTTTATTCATTTAATTAGCTGAAAATTTAATGAAAAATGAGAAAAATTGAGAGTGCATGGTTACGAGAAAAGTTAATTGCATACTCCAATTTTAAAAGTTGCACATTGACCGAATGAGGTACAGACAAAGATAAAAAGTCCATCATTATCCTATTTTTTTTTAAAGACCATGTTTGCGCTTTCGATCCTTTTCTTTTCCGAATTGCGAGTTTTTTGTGTGTTTAGTATATTAAACATTCAATCGAATCAAATTCAAACCATTTTTACACAGATTTTTGGTATTAATAGTATTAAAAATTAAAAATTTTTCTCAATTTTGGACACTCTCCCCTAAAATTAATACTGTGTTAAACATTGAAAAAAATGAACGTTTGCATGGAGCATTGTGCATTTGTTGAGTCCAAATTCACCGAAAACAATTCATCGGTTTCAATGAATTAAGAGTTTTCATAACATTTTTCTCACAAGGTACAGCACTTTGGGTAAAAAATGATATAAAAGCTGTAGCTAAACAAAACTTACGAGGCAATAAAAAATCTCGCATCAAATAGTAGACGAAAAGAGACACTTGTTCCATTGTGCACGGCGAGTTTTACGAAACATCTCTCCGCTGTGGAGTGAAGTTATTACCCGTGATAAAAAGTGACCTCGTTTCGCGGAGCATTCTTAATAAAAAAAGCCAAGGATCAGCGGGGTCAAAATGAAAAAAAAGTTCTCGCAAAAATGAGCGCGCTCCGAGCAAGCGCCCTTTGGTTGCGATCCAATTAATGCGCCGGGTTGAATAGAGCGGCGAGAGCAGATCATTCACTCAACGCAGAAGACGCATTCAAAATCAATGAACGTTCGATCAATCAATCAAGCGGTTAAATATACGCTCGCCCGCGCCTCCAAATAAATCGAGTTTGCGAAATTTCATCAAATTTCCCAGCCGGGAAATTAATGAGATTCGTTCTCGAGGAGGCCGAATTCCCAATTTTTTCCCTGATCGACACTTTGACGCTACTTTTAGACCGGGGACAGAATAATCGAAGTGGATGGCATAGATTTGCGAAACAGCACACATGAACGGGCCGTCGAAGCTATTCAGGCTTCTGGAAATCCCGTTCGTCTGCTCGTGCAGTCCCTGGTGCATCTGGTAAGTTTGAAATCGACACTGCTCCACATTTCGTCCCCGAAATATTTTTCATAAGCGGAGAAAAGCTTCGCGAACTCGTCGATCAATACGAGTCGGATCAATGGATCCCCCGTGATTCGGGGGGCTCGGGTTTCGGCGCGAGTGCCAAGAAAAAAAAAAGGGTGAATTCGCGGTGAAAGCAAGAGCAGCGTCCATCCATCTCGCGTTGTCTGCGAAGCATCCACCACCCTCCCTCCCACCCTTAGCCCTACCCCCGTTTCCCCGACAGACACCTCGATTCCCGCGGACGTTCTACATGTGCGCTCGACCCTTCGGCGTTTGTTATTCGTGTCACCCGGGTTAGTCTTCGTTTATCCACGATGCACCGACTGTTCTCTCGTAAATATGTCACTTTCGTATGTTTCCTCCTTTTGCATCCCCCCCGCGTTACGTCACTCGACGCGATCTCTCATCCCCCTTTTTTTAAATTCCTCTCTTTTGAATATTCATGCCCCGAGATGACTCGCGCGGTAACTGTCTCGTTCTTCAAAACTTCAAAAGGGAAATTCGTGCTTTGCAGAGTTCGGAAAATGAGAGGGATGGAAAAACCGGGGAAGGGGGCGAGGACAGCGGCAGAAGGCCCGAAGCACCGACTTCTTTATTCCGACAGAAATCCGGGGAATTGATACAGGTAATCACGGACATTTCGACCTTTCGAACGCTTCTTTTCAATGCGATTTTTCCAATCTTTCAGGAAGGTAAATCGGACTTCAGGAAATCCGTGAAAATGGCAGAAGGTCCCGGTCCGAGTTCGAGGAGGTAAAACCGAGAGGGTTTCGGGCCGAATCGTGGATCTATCGATTTTTCCGTTGCAGATCGTCGATGAAGAAATCGATTCGGAAGAAGACTCAGTCGCCGCCGGAACCGGAGGCCAAAATGATCCGCGAATCGAGCCAGGAACGCGTGCAAAGCGCGCCCAAGCTGGATAAGAAGAAATATTCCTCGGAGGAGAGTTCGGAGGAGGAAGACACGAGGCATTTGGAGGGAAACGTGTACACGAAAGCAGGAGTGGAGGTACGATTTCCCGGGTTTGGAAGAGCGAATAACGAGCATTTTCCAACGCTTCGATGCATTGTAGCGAATTCAATCAATTTTCAATTCGCTCTCCATATTAATGAATACGTGACATATTGACGATGGGGATTTAGCGAGTTCGTGGTTGTGTTATCAAACGCACCCACACATTATCCACGGACAAAGTCCAGAACTCGCTCATGAGCGGGCGAGGATTCTATTCATAGAGCGAATATAAACAGCGAGCGCTAAAATTCGGCTTCGCGGTTCGATGGGAAAGACCTCGCGCGAAAGGGAAATGCATCGAAATGCGATGACCGTTTTTTGTCCTTCCCAGATTTCGAGGAAGAGCGCTGGAAACGTGAAAAGGAGCAGAGCGGAAATCGAGGATGATCCGGAACAAGAAGATGACTTCGGGTACACGGCGAGTAAGTTCGCGACTCCGGCGAAAGGAATTTCCGTTTTTCTCGCTTTTCAATTTTGTTAATTCAACGTTTTATTACAGATAAAGTGAAGAAAAAGTACCACAATCTTGGGGAAGTGCTGCTCGTGACGCTGGAGAAGAGCAGGCGGGGGTTGGGGATCTCTTTATCTGGACATAAAGACAGGAACAAAATGGCCACGTTTATATGCGGTCTCAATCCCAAAGGAATTGCCCATCAAAACGGTCAGCTTCGGGTCGGTGATGAGATTTTGGAGGTATGTAGAGTGGTTTATTACTGGGCGGTTTGGAAATCGTTCGAATTGAATTTCCGTTGTTACGATTCACACGAGTGCATATTGTTTTGCGTTGTTTGGAAATGTTGTTTCAAGGTAGAACTTCCACGGTAATTAGTGTTTGATGGAAAAAACTATTTCAATGTTATGAACTGTCATCTCAGCAATATTGTAATGATATCTTTTTAAATGACTCTCGTTTATCCTGAGAAAAATTACCGAGCTACAATTATTAATGAAAGACATTCGACTTTACGATCATTAATTTTGTTTATTATTAGATTTTATACAATTCACCTGTTGAAAATTGGGAAAATAGTTAATCACTGAGGAGCTTGTTTATACTAATTGCTTATTGATCATTTTTTGGATTGAAATAATGGTCAAACCTTTCATAAAAAACTTTTTTTTTAAATCATTCCAAAACTTTTGAGAAGAGGTTGTAACTTTTCTAATTTTTCATTAAATATGTATACCGTTGAGTATTTTTTCCTCGCGAAAAATTCTATTCGCGAAGAACTGCGAGAAATAAATTTTTATCTCGACGAAAACAAATGGGAAGAATTTGAAATTCAAATTACGCCGGTAAATTAAATATCAGCACCGTGGAATCTAAATATACAAATGGAAATTTACATTTGGAACTATATTTACGAGTGTCACTCAGAAAACCGAATCGACTCTTTGGCCACTCGTGCTAATTCGAGATGAAATATTTGACGTGAAAATATTTTAATGGACCGCTGTTGTTTACACGCGAAAGGCTTGGAAATTACCAATTAATCATTATTAATTGACCTGCCTTTAAAAATTATTAGTCGCCAGTAATTTACTCGAACATTAATCGGTTTATCAACCGTCAAATATTTCAAATTTTACCAAAGATCATCAATCTTTTTCGCTTTCGGACCTTAAGGTGGATCGATACTTTAATGCAAGGGCGAATTGAAAAAAATATTTATAATGCAACATAATTAATTACATTTAATATGTGAGTATAATTTATTCAGCAATATCTTCTTCTTCATGAAAAAAAATACGCGAGTGAAAAAATTGTACAAAAATGCTCGTGACCAACAATTGAAAATTTTAACAGTT
>JABFQM010000569.1:0-32925 GCA_022816865.1 Zelostemma sp. ZL-2020 | reverse complement strand
TTATCGTTATCAACGATAATCCTAAGAGTATCGTGGATTATGCCTACCGGGGAAACCACGTTAAAAAAAGTGCACCATCACTTTACCCCTTGGGTGGTGGGGAAATAAGTGCCTCAAGTAGAATCATAGCGCATATACACTTTTTTATTATATTGAATTGTTCAATTCGAAAAATCGATTTCCAAGAGATCGATCTTTTTTCGACGATTTTTTCATGAATCGATTCTAATCGCTACGATCCGAATTCGATTCAAGAATCGATTCTTTTCACAGAATCGCACATCCCTAGTATGCGGTGGTGGGGGGTGTGCCGCTTAGACACCATTTTTTCACGACCAAGTTTTGTCGAAACTACAGGTTTTTATTTTATCGACACGCCTCATCTCCAGAGCGCGCCGTTTGCAAATTTTTCAATTGACTTTTTTTTTCTATGCGCAGTACATTTCGAAGAAGCTCAGGGAACATTTTCAGAGGGTTTGGAAATTCATGTGGACTGTAAAAATTCATTGAACGATGAAAAATGTTTCATTCTCAACTCGATGCGCAGTGAGACAAGCATTGTATCTGACGTTCTCAATAATTTCCATTAAAAAAGAAACAAACAATGCATTTTGAAAATAATGATAACTCAACATTGTGATAAATAAATACTTCGTATTTATTGTTATAACAACCTACACTCGCCATGGAAAACAATGTAATACTGTTCATTATCCTATTTTTGTAGAGAAAGCCAAGCTATAATTTTGTATAAAGTTTAATACATGATATCTGTTACATTGTAAGTCAGCTAACATGAAAGTGTAAAGTATCATTCCACAATTTGTGTGTCCCTTAAAATCCTCTCTTACGACATACTGAAAACAAAAACAATCTCATTAACTTCAACTCTTTTAGCCTCCGAGAAAATAATCCTTTCTAATACCTTTCAATAAGGGATGCGCGCATAGTCGAGGTAATGGCAGCTGGCACAGCATCGTTCAATTTGAACACGCTTTCAACCACGGAGATTTCTGTTGCGGTCGTGTCCATGCCGCAAAATGAAATCCAGTCATTAACCACCATCCCCGCTGCGATAACTTCCGAACCCCTGTTCACAGTTGCTGCCTAAAATTCAAAAACGCCGTGCTCAGAACATTCTAATCCAAGCGACTGCTTCCGAATGTCACAACTCACGGCTAAAGGAACTTGCAGAAGGGACGACAACTCGTCCTGGTCTTGAATCGACGTTTTCGGGTGAACCAAACCACCTCGATTAGACAAAACCGAGTAGGAACCAACTAAAACATTACTCGCTACGGTTTGTCGGAAAACCTCGACGTTGAGTGTATCTGCAAGGATTTCCTCGGTTTCCTGGGAACGAATTCATTTGTAAGTAAAAAATCAAGCAACTTTTGAAGTGATTACAAATTATTTATACTCTGTCCAGGTCGGGGTGCACGAGCGCGACGTAGTCGTTGCAAGCAATGACATTCCCCAAAGCGGAAAGTCGCTCCTCGACCCTCTGGACCTTAACGCTGTCAGGCAGCGAATTTCTTATGTGTTGAAGTTCCGTATCGGTCGCCGTGTTGGGGACCAAGAGTCCATTTTTATTCCCTGGAACGCAATGCAAAATTAATATACGATTGCACCTGAATTTTTGAAGCGAAAAACAACAATTTTGCACACAAAAAATGGAATTGAGTTTCGATGTATTTTTCGTAATAGTTCGGGATTGTTTGAGAAATTTAATACTTGCCCACACACAATCGGCCAATTATCCGACAACCCGCGATCGAAGCGTGAATTACTGGTATCGTATCTGCTAATTCCGCCTCGAAGACACTGCGAAATGATGATAAGGAGGCATGAGACGATATCGACGTTACGGCAGTTGCGAAATCCGCGAATCGCGAAACGAGGGAATCTCGAGGTTTTTTTTGGAAAGAAATGATCCGCGAGGATTGCACGATATTACGTACCTGTAGAAATTCTCGCTGCCGCCGATCGCGACGAGACAATACGCGTTGGTTAATTTGGAAAATACACCAATTTCGTTGTTGTTTTCAAACTGTACTCGGAAGGCCATGATTGCGGAAAATTTTTCTCTCTTGACAGCGTAGTGAAGACACTGTTATTTTGGACGAAAGTATTTTTCGCGGAATAACCTACAATCGATTGCACGAGGCTTGTCAACGGCGTTTTTTATCAAGCCTGACAAACAAACCCGAGTAGAAAGTTACGAAAATTCTACTTCCGGTCCGATCCTCAATACAAATTCCGTCATCATCAAACCTTGCACAAGTTTTCATGGGAAGGGTCCGTTTTGCCATAGGAGTCCTGAATGTATCTCTATCCTTTTTAAATAAACCGCGCTAACAAGGACACATATATCTCAGAGCATGCGCACAATGTTCGATTTCGAGAAATGCAGTATATTTCTGTCTCCTTTTGTTGCGCAAGATTAGAGAGAGATGAAAGATACAATAATAAAAATCAATGGTTCAGAATTGCCAACATCACGGAATTCAAGTGTGTTTTTTTACTTTTTTCCTGCACCATCCCAACGCGATTGAACCCCATATGAGAGTACGAATTTAAACAATGGCATTTGCCACAAGAAGCTTAAGAATTCTGTATAAAGTATATAATGGCAGTAAAATCGCGACATATTCCACACTTCAGCAACCCTTGGAAAGAATAACGCTCATTCGCGCAGCGCCAAAATGCTGTTACAACAACGCGGGACGTGAGTTCCCGAACATAACCTCACTTTCGTTCATGTTTTCCTCCGATAAAATACTTTTCCCGGCTAAGAAAATGACCGATTCTTCATAAAAGCTTCTCTTTGTCTAGTTATCAAGCCAAAAATCACGATTAGCGTACCAAAATTTTACTCGACAAAGGCAAAAGCAACGATCCTGCACAATGTGTCAGAACAAAACAAACAGAGGCTGGAAAACGAGGAAACTAAGAGAGACGAGGAGGAGAAACAGAAACAGTGGAGAAGGATGAAGTTCTCTTTCGTGTTCTTCGGCGCTTCCATGGGCATCACGGGCTCTTTTCTATTTTTTGAACTTGCCAGGCCAAATTACGATGAAAACGGCAAAGTTATCGAGGACGAATTCTCGCATTTACCTTTCTTCAAGCAATGGGGTAGCAGACTTTTCAAGGAACTAAACTTCTACAAAAATGTAAAGCTCCTTTTAGACAAATTTGATTCGGAAATGAAATTCCTGAGCTAACATTTTATTTCTGTTCCAGCTTGTCCAGGAACCCAGCCGGGAAAAGTTGCTTCCGGATCCTTTGGAATATCCGTACATTCAGCCCCCTTACACCATAGTTTTAGAATTAAAAGATGTGCTGGTGCACCCTGATTGGACAGTAAGTATGGCGACCCGGGAAATGTTCCTGAAAATAGAGAAAGTTTATTAGATTTTAATCAGTCAACTATGATAATCAATAAATAAAGATTTTATTTACAGTACCAAACCGGCTGGAGGTTCAAAAAGCGACCAGGCGTAGATTCATTCATTGAAGCCGTAGCACCTCCTCAGTTCGAGCTGGTGATTTATACCGCTGAGCATGGAATGGTAATTTTTCCTAATTTTGTAAAATGGGAATTTCTTGTTTCAAATGTTAAAAATGGAATCACAATTACAGACAGTAACCCCGATTGTAGACGCTCTGGATCCGCGAGGTTACATCATGTACAGACTCGTAAGAGATGCCACTCGTTATGTTAATGGACACCACGTGAAAGATTTAGATTCGCTGAATCGAGACTTGAGCAAAGTAAATAATTATTTCGTTCGATTTCGAAATCCCGTCTCTTGACTTATCGATTTATTTGTTTTAAAGGTTATTGTTGTTGACTGGGATGATGAAAGCGTCAAATTTCATCCAGAAAACATGCTCAAACTTCCTCGATGGTCCGGCAATGATGACGATCTCACACTGTTAGATCTTGCTGCTTTTCTCAGAAGTACGGATTTTTATTTACTTCAAAGAATGCAATTGATCGATGTTTAAAATTGAATTCCTGTTTCACTTTAGCAATACATGCCGAGAATGTAGAGGACGTTAGAGAAGTACTGAGTTACTACAAACAATTCGATAATCCCATGGAAGCATTTAGAGAGAATCAACGAAAACTATTGGTAAGATTGGGCCACGCGTTTCTACAACAAAAAGTACAGAAAAATGATTCAATTAAAACATGCGATTGTGCTTCCAGGTACAAATTGAGGAACAGAAAAGCAAAGCTCAACAGCAGCCAACAAGCAAAGTCGCAGTAACGACATGGAGGCCATCATTTTTACAAAGTCGTTGAAAATGATTTGAATAAAAATTGTTTTAAAACCAGATTTTTTGTTCATTGACCGATACAAAAGTACTTTAACTTTCTACTTTTCAAGATTACGAGATTTAATGTTCATCCTCTTAAATCGTTACATGTTACAAAATGATTCTTAGAAGTAAAAGTTCTCTGTCATCACAATCAATCATATAACAAAATTAACGCAAAAAAATGCATGTACACATTTTCGTTAGTTCCTGATAAAAAAATAGTACAAAAGTGTCGCAACGTGACTTAGAAGCCTGCCACATACTGTGGCCTCTTCCGCTTGTTCCGATTCTGTTTCGTCCTCGTCGTAACTTTGGGCAAGTATTGTTGTAAAATGTCACTGTCTTGCGAGTTTGGAATGTTTTGTTGCTGCGATACCGAAACCATTTCTTGGGTGTTTATTGGAGTGAGTGGCATTTCATCGAGGTTGAAGGAAGACGATTGAGAAGGTTCTATTCCCGGCCCAACTTCCGACCTTTCCAGCCAGTTCATGACTTTCTGGTGCGGCGCAGCGGAAAGCGGAACCTCCGCAGGATCTTCCGAAATTTCCCACATTGCCAAAAGCTCGGGCGCCAGCACGTCGACGTAAGAATTCAGTTTGTCCAGGGACTGTTTCCACCTGGGAATTCCCCAAATTTCGTTTTTCTCGTGCTTCCCGTGCTCCACTTTCAGCGTCGTATTCGAACATTCTAAGTAAAAAAAACAATAAATTACAAAATCACGGAACGATCTAAATAAACCCACGTCGGAAAATATGTTGCATGTCCGCTTTATCTGTAAACCAGAGTGGTTTGATCGTCTGTTTTGTAGTCTGTTGCGCCAACATCGCCTGTTCCCAAGACTCCAAAGCACAATAAGCTTTACAATTCTCCACGGAATTTGGATTCAGCGAGTCCTGGTGCGTGATACACTGGTAAAACACATCCCCTGCGAGCAAAAAAAGGTCTCAAGCTTTCCTTTCCATAAAATACAACAATACTTTTCATAAGAAATTATAATAACCAATAGAATTTTGAAAGAAATGGGAAATGTTTCCATCTTCGTTAGGGACCAGGGTACTCCCGGTGTTGCAAAGTTTTAGCCTCGTTTTCAGCATGGGATCCAAGCACTTTCCCATGGACTGCGACATCGAGAGCGTCTCCAGAATACTTGGTGGTTTGTAGGGCATGCTCGAAGACTCTGCGTGGTCCTGCGAGGTCCAGGTGTTCAAAATTACTGTGCTTTCTCCGCTCAGCTGACTCGTGAGAACGATGACGTCCCTCTCGTCCCTGTTTGCATACAAATATTAATAACAATTCCCTCAAATAAACTTGAGCGAAGTCACCTCTGAATAACGTCGGCTTTGAGGGGAGCACTTTTGAACATATGGGTCCATTTCTGCTGAACGCCGACCTTTGATCGCTTGTCGAGCAAAAGCAGATGATGGTACGCTCCGACGTAATGGCAGTACTCGTTTCGACTTCCGAACAGCAGACAAATGTTCTCACACGCTTCTAAATTGTCCTTCGGACACTGAGTCAAAGCCGGAGTGTCTATCGGCATCTGAAACAAATAATCTTGTCAGAATGATTGTCAGGATTCAATTTTCTCGTTGGAATCGACGTACTCTTGTATCGAGATATCGAACGCAGCATCTGTCGGCGTAAACCAAAACGTTGTTATCGAATTGCTGGTACTTGATGCTCGTCCAATTGTCGTTTAAAACACTGGTGTGAGGGATTACCTTGCTGGTCACGGGTTTACTGCGGAGAAAAGTTTGGGATTACTTAATTGGAAAATTATTGATTTAGAAGTGTCAGTACAGTCTCGTCGAATCCCAAATAGCCACGGTTCGTTCGGCATCTGCAGTACAGAAAAGATTGGGGTTTCGTGGATGTATGTCGGCGCTCATGTAGGGAATGTTTGATGTTTGTTTGTGGATTTCTAATAAATCGAGTTTCTCCTTGGTTCCCAGCAGTCTGTAGAATACGCAGTGATTTTTGTACCTTCCCATGATATAACCTGGAACATTGGTGGATTTTGTGAGTATTTGATCGTGAAAGGGATCATGTCAATGAAACTTACATGTGTTGTTCAAAGTACTGTGCTTGAGATCGTATAAATTTCCATCGAGGCTGCATTTCGACGCATTTTTCAGTTTCGGTTTCCAGATTGATTCCTTTCTTGGCACCACAGGAGTGGCCACTAAAAAAATGAACGTTTGTTACCAAAAACAATACCATTAATTTCGAGGGTTTGTAATTCTTTGCTTTGAAATATTCGTTAGACATTTTTGGATCATTACAGTTTTTGGCTAAATTTTTACCTAGTTCTGAAGTGAACGGGAATAGCAAAATATTCAAATCGCCAAGAATCAAGTGCTTTAAAGTTCCCCCAGTGTAATACCAATTATATGTCTAAAAACGATTAAAAAACATCATTACATTTTTATGGACAATTGTAGGATTCAGTTACAACTGTTTGCTTCGAAATACAATAAATCGTGACATTTTTACAATTCTTTGACAACAAAATTCTCAGTGTGATTTCCTCTTCGATTATTTTTTACCCCGTCGAAATAAGGATCCGGGTCAGCCTCCACTAATTCCGCTACCTCCGCAACATATTTTGGGACGTTCGAACACGATTTGTTTCCCCTCGTCCATTTCAAGTCTTTCTTCATTGGAATTTTTGCAGCTAAAAAACAATTTTTAGATTTAAAAACATTTCTGTTTTAATCGTTACAAAAATTACGATTACCATTTTTATTTCTCTTAAAGTATTCCAAGATTCTGTCGATGTCTTGTTGAATTCGAGCTTTTGTTATGACCAATTGCAACGCTGAATCTTCTCCGCTTAAAACTGCAAAGCAAAACCAAAATTAGAGAAAATCCCTCGTAAAAATAATCGAAAAAACAGAAAATTGCACAAACACGGGCAGTTTTATCGAAATGTTGAAATCTTTGAAGCAAAAATCAAACTTTTACGTCGTTTTCCAAAATTTTGAACATTTTTCGATGTAATTGTTTTCCTTACCGAGGCGGGAAATCGGGGCCGGTGGCAAAAGCGGTTTCGGGAAATCGCAATTGTAAGGGAAATCTGTACACAACGCCCTCGCAGTTTCGGCATCGTAAAAACTCGCTTCGCGCTCGCGATGGAGATTGTAACCTGGAATTAAGTGATGAGGATTCTCCGTGAGGAAAAACCTGGACAGTTTCCCGTGGATGGCTTTCTCCGCCTTCAAATAGGACGACGACTTCGCCACGTTTCTTGCCTCCATCTTCGAATTTTCGCACTCTTTAACGAAACATTTCACGACTTCGTGCTCAGAGAACTTTTTAATCGCGCACGACTAAACCTCCTTCAAGTCTCTTTTCGTGTTTTCCGCCAAATTTCGCACTTGAAATACGGCCAGCGATACGATTTCTAATATTTCGGTGCTTTTTCTCTGTTTAACGCTACGAAATGCGGCGTTTTACATTTCAAACGTCAAACTCAAGCACGTGAATTCGCGAAGGTGTCATCGAGCTTCTGCGCATGCGTGGGAGTATTGTTACGCAAATTTGTTTTTTTCGATTAATTACTCCATTCTTAGACTTATAAATATGATTTATAAATAGGCGAGAGTGACATTGATTTCATATAATGACGCTTGAGGCTTGATATGTAATAAAGTGCACAATTACATTTTTTTGAATAATGAACCGCTTCCGTTTTGGCACCCGCTGCGATTGTAGCGCCATCCGGTTACGTACTCCCTTTTCCTCTCGCGATACAGCAAAAAGTACACGCGACAATGAAGGCGAAGGGTGAAGTATGTGATATTTTTCGTTTATTCTTAGATATACATCGTTTTAAGTGCCAAAAATATGTTCCTTGATAAATCTAGCATCGATATAATGCTAATTCAAACTACGAAATCGCTCACTATCGACGAAACTTTGTCGTGAAAAATGCCAGTGCTCACATGTGATTAACATAACCTCAAATGTCGAAGTTTATCGTAATTTATCTGCTTCAAAAAAAAAGAAATAACATTTCTCCAACATCATTTTTTGGCATTTAGCAATAAATTATTAAGTCAGAACTAATACAATTTCTCAAATTTTGCAGTTGAAGGAATACGAGGTGATCGGGCGCAAGCTGCCGACCGAAAAGGAGAAGAATACTCCTCTATACAAAATGAGGATATTCGCCCCAGATGACATCGTCGCAAAATCCAGGTTCTGGTATTTCCTGCGTCAACTTAAAAAATTCAAAAAATCTACCGGGGAAATCGTACATTTGAAACAGGTAAATTTTCTAATGAAAAAACGAGTCTCTTAATCCTCGAAATATTAACTAACTCACTTTTACATTTTTCAGATTGCGGAAAAGACCCCAATTAAGATTAAGAATTTTGGAATCTGGCTGCGATATGACTCGCGTTCCGGTACCCATAACATGTACCGCGAGTACAGAGATTTGTCCGTCAGTGGAGCGGTAACGCAGTGCTACCGTGACATGGGAGCTCGTCACCGAGCACGTGCTCACTCCATCCAAATCATTAAGGTGGAGCAGGTCAAAGCCAAGGACTGCCGACGACCCCAGGTCAAGCAGTTCCATGATTCAAAGATCAGATTCCCGTTGCCCAAGCGTATCCAACATCGCAACCGCATGCCATTGTTCAGCGTGCGCAAACCACGCACCTACTTCTTGTAAATCTAACGTTTTGTATTTTATTGCTTGAAATAAAACGTACTTGAAAATGGATTTAAACTTTGTAATTTGAAACAATGAATCCATATCAGACTTGGCACAAAGGCAAATAGTGACCTTGGTTCTGTTGTACAAAAAACAATAACATATTTGACAAGCAAAGAATATAAATTTCGGAATATTAAGATTTTTTTATTATTCACGAGGTACACGACCTTTACCATTATTACATTATCGCAATTATAATAGTTCATTTTGTTTGACTTAATGTTTCATCATCGCCTCGGTAATTAGTTACATTTTACATATATATATATTTATCATACTTTCAATGGAGTCAACAACATATATATATATTATTCATTTAATAATGTGTACATAAGTATCGTGTCATGTTTGAATGCATCGCATTTCACAAGATAAATCGTACCTTATTTCACAATTCTTAGAGACGTTTATTTCCAAGACAGCCGATATTCATAATACTTTGTTCAATCGAAGAAAAAGCGCTCGCGACGAACCCAACGACGCAACTTCAAATTAGTTGGGAATTTCCAAGCTTTCCCGGCAAACAACGTCGATCGATCGGGCTCGAGCACTTTTCTCGGAAACAAATCTACGGCTGTTCCCAATCGAAAGTCCACAAGAATGCATCAAACTCAAAAAAAGAAGAACGGATAAATGCAAAGCAAGCGTCTCTTCGATTCTCCTTCCTTTACACGATTATTGCAATGATTCGCGCGCTAATCGGTGCCACTAAAATGACTTCTTAGGCCGGAGGCTCACGAATCCTTGCCTTTTATCAGCTAATTATAATAATACAAATTTTACAAAGATCTTGAAAGGCGAACGTGTATATGAACAACAGTAATGTACAAATTTCAACGTGGCCACTCACGTACAGACGCGATTATTCGATCCAAACACGACGCAGAAATTCATTGCCACCCCTCTCGCTCGCGTCTAATCTTTTTCTATAAAAAACGACGAAAAACAACCCGGTTCTTGTGTTCACTGCAAAATATTCGGGAAAGAAATGTCCTATTGCGGATTTCATTTCTCCTCTACATTCGCTTACTTTACAAGGATCCAACTACACTTTTACTATATAAAATATCAAGCAGAATCGTAATGCATTTGGCTCTATTTCTCTAGTCCGCCACATTATTTTTTTATTCTTTTTTTTGCATTTTATCAACTACGGCGTATCTACAAACGGAAATGCAAGATCTGCATCGGGATAAGAAATCTTGCTACGCGGGTACATGTTTTTTTAAAAATACCCGAGGTATAATCTCAGAACCTTCGATCCTGGACGAAGCGTCGAAATTCGATCGTTCCTTTTCCATCCTCATATTTTTTTTACAAATCTTCGCTTCTCGAAATTCACATTTTCACGGAAAACGGGAAATCGCGTGAACGAATTCCGGAATTACAATAGCGCTTCGTTCAAGATGCGAACGCAACGAGTTACAAAAACGGCGATGACCCACGGAAAAAACGCGGCGAATGCAGCGTCATTTGGAAAGTGCGTCGCGTTTTCTAAACATGTCATGTATAAAAACGTTCGCCGTCAAATCCTGTCTCGCCGGAACAATATTCACGGATCGCCGTCGTTTTCAACGTAAGAACCGTGAATATGTTTCGAGACGCTTCGCAAGCATTTCGAAAAGCGAAAGAGAAGCGTTACAATTGCGGTGTGGGATCATTATTGCGGTGCTCTCGGTACTTCGCATTTGCGCAACGTGACGATGTCCGTCGATATTCCCCGACGATCGATGAAGGAACACTGAGCCGCGGTGACGCCTTTGAAAAAAGTAAACATACATGCTCCGTACATGTTTTCCTTTTTCACGGTCAATTCCGAGCCCATCGCAAGATTCGCGCTTTCCCCTCTTTCCATCGACGATCGAAAGATTTCGAAAACGAGCGGGAATTGCGATGAAAAAAGGGGAGAAGAACGCGGAGAAGCGTTTCTTAAAATTAAATATTCTCGAAGGTCAGCGCTGTCCAAGAGCTGCGATTTCATTTGAGGTCCTCATCGTCGCCGAGAAGATCCTGGATCTCTTCTTCCCAGTCCTCTTTACCCGCTTCGTTTCCGGAGCTTTTCCCTTGTCCCGGCACGACTTCGTAGTCCTTCAGCTCCGCTTCCAATTCTCGCTCCCAATCTTCTTCTGCGGAGAGTCACAAGCAGCGTTGTAGCTATTTGTCCAGAGGCCCACTGGCGTGTTTTTCATGTCTGTTTATCTGTGTCAATGTTTAACTGGCTCGTGGTAAAAAGTGTTTCTTTCGTGTGCAGAGGAAAAGTTGCTGATTCGAAATAATGAAACTGAAACGCGGCTTCTTAGCTTCGGGCGTCTCCGTTCGCTTTCGTTTTTGTTCGTGCGCTTCGCGGATTCTCGAAGTATTTCATATCGAACATATTTTTGTAAGTAATTGATATCAACGTTTTTGGATTGTAATCCCCGCTGTAAATATCTATGTGGCAACTACTCGGATATTTACAGCAGGTATAAATATACGAATTTCGAAAACGAACGAACTCGAATGCTAAAACTCCCTGATTCAAAATAAAACGAAAATGCTGATGGTAAAGATGAAAAAACGAATGAGCTACGAGGAAAAATGTCCGCCAAAGATCGTGGGATAAACTTCACAAAGCTTTTAAATCGTCAAAAAAAACCAAATTTTTGAAAACTTAATTCAACAAAAAACGTCAAACGTTAACCTCAATTTGCACCCAGGCAGCGAACTGTTTCACGATCCTCGGGACGCTTTTTTCTGGTTCCTCCTTTTTCGACCGACGCTACGCTTTGAATTTTTGTAGTTTTTTTGAAAATTCATGTTTCCGATAAATCGGAGAGGAGAGGAATTTTCGGCGTTCGGTGCAGCGGAAATACCCGAAGCGCGCCGAACGCTACGGGACGAACTGAAAGCGCTTCTTTTCTCGTAAAATTCGGAATTCCCGCGTGCCCAGAATTTCACCCCGCGGACCCTTTTAATTGGCTCGCGTCAGCTATAAATATTGTACGTTCGTGATACTTAATCCCGTAAACACGTATTGTCATTCAACTTATTCTTGTTCATTTTTTTGTCAATTTTTGTATCCATTTTTATCATTTAATTAATTACCTAGATTAGTCTGCTCTGTTTGAATCTTAGAACTTGCTTTTTTAAATCGTCTCTCGGATTTCTCTTTTACGTATAGTTTACAACGTTTACAACACGAAGAGAATAGTTAGAGCACTATAATAATAAGATTAATTATTTAGATGGCGAAAAACAGACAGACGGACAGGCAGACGACAGACAGACAGATGAACGGTCATTATGAATTCTCATTACTTTACATTAATTGAATAAACCACTTCTAAACGGCTCGCTAATTTTTATTCCGACGTAGTTTCCGACTACACGACGACGTTTTTTTTCCTAAACTTTCAGTTTAGTTGAGGAGTATGACTTTCTACATTTCCTCGAGTCAAATTTCACTCCAAAAAAGAGCGCTACTCTAAAACAGTGAGATCTCATTCCAAAAACATCGAGATCCAATTCCAAAAGAGTGACATAATTCACTTTTCAGGAGTGCATTTCCCACCCTAAAAGAGAGAGATGTCACTTTTTCGGAGTCAACGACTCGGAGTAGTCTTTCCGAAGTGAAATCTCAGTTGAAGAAATGCGTAGAGTATCCGATTCGATCGTATCGTACGAAAAGAAAAAGAACAATGATTCGTAACGGAAGCAAAAGAAAACGGTGAGGAAAGAGACATGAGCAAATGTCGATAAACGCTAGGACGATGTCGTATCTTGGGAGAAGATAGGGCTGTGCTCTGGATAATGGTATTATGGAATTCTCCTCTTCTTTTAGGCTGTTGACAAAATAGAATGGAAAATCGCTCCTTTAGAATCACAGATTTTCACAAGCTTCTTTTCTTTTGCAGTTTATTATATACCTACGATACAGCTGCAAAGTACAACAATCAAAGAGGGTGAGAAGCGAGCCTAGAGTGACGAGTCCAGAACGAAACACAACACGTGTAACTACTTGCCAACGACGCTAAAACTCACATCGACAAGGAATCTACCGGATGCTCAATATCGTTTTTTTTTTTCATGTGTCAAGTGTGTCTGTGTCATACTCACTTTTCCCACTTTCTTTCTATCTTATCGCGCCCTCCTTCCTTCTCATGCAACTTTCATCGGCGAAAAAGAACCTTTCATCTTCCGCCAATGGTCCAGTAAAATTTTTTTTTCACTGGACCAGGGCTTCTCTCGTCGATTTCAGCCGGTGAAAAGTTGGTTTTCCTCTCCCGAATCTCGGGATTCCGGGGTGTACTGACCTTTGCGCGTCTGCATCCCGAGTTTTTTCATGCCTTCCCTGACTTCCGCGATGTCCGTGTCCGACGCTTTCATGCTATCTGATACGAATTCGTGATTAGGCGAATAATCGTCCGCTGCAGTGTCCTCGACGGTGTCGGCTCCGGTGGTACCTTGGCCCGTGGTTACATGAGCTGTTTGTAAGACAACACTCATGTCTAACTAACGAGGGTTGCAAGTGTTTTTTTTTTCGTCAACTACAACTACAACTAATGAGCTTTTCCGATACGTTAAAAATTGTGTGCGAGGGTAGTCCAAAACATCTTCGAAAATTATGTAATTTAACGAAATCTCGATTGTCGAACCCAAAATTAACCCCCCGAATATTGGGAATCTACGAAGCGCCCGATTTCATTCGATTCTTCGGCGCAAAAACTACAGGAAACACGTAAAGAGCTCGATACGAAAAAAATCAATAAGCAGAGCTGAGCAAACATGCTGCGAACTCGGAAACGCTCGTTGCCACATTAAACACAAAATGCACGATGATCCAAGAAACAAAATGCCGTTAATTTTCCGCTTAGCAAACTTTTCCCCCGAGCTCTTTTCCCTTTAATTAAAATACTCGGACCAAGTTTCCGCTTTCAATTAGCATTTAATTTTTTGCCCGCGATCGAGAGCAGTAAATCCAAAGTTCACTGAATAATACATTCGTTCCTTGGAGAAAAAAAAAGTTTCCCCCCATCACGGAAAAGTTAATAAACCCGAAGTACTCGTTGATTCGATCCACGGGAAAAAAAAAGTTCCCGGGGCGGAGCGAATTCGATGAAATAGAAAAATACGAAGTACTTACTGTGCAATGAAATTTAGCAAAATGCGCATGCCTACGCTAAAGTCGCGCTTCGGAAATTTGCGGGTGCGAAAAGTGAAATATCGATATCGAACGTGATTTACCTTGAGTGTGATCTACGCTGTCGCTGCTTGTAAGGGTTTGATTCGGATTACTTTCCGTCTGACTTGCCATTGCGTTCAATTCGTGGCTTTGGCGAAGAAGTGAAACCCGGTAGAAATAGTTGCGCCAGAAATTCTCCTCGGATATGCTGCACAAAAGTATTTCATCTCTCATCGCTTTCTTTCAATCGATAACTCCGACTTGCTCCGATTATAGAATAAAACTTCGCGGTTCTCGGCTTCTGAATTCATCTCTTACTTTTACTCGAGATTTCCATGAAAGAAAATCTCACCCGACTTTACGTTTCAAATTAATTAGTCGCTTTTGCAGCGTTTTTAAATTTCCCGCCTTCTGCATTTCTCGGAGTGCAAATATTTACACTTTTTCTGAAATGCTTTTCTACGAATTCCAAGTGGAAACTCACACTTTGGGCACCAATTCGAACCTCATAGATTCTAAATTAGGATCTACGGCGAGAGTCGCTTGCGCCACCGGTTGAATAGCTTCGAAATCCCATGCAAAGTCTACTCCAGGAGGCGGCGATCTCACGAAATTGCGTCGGTCCTGCCAAGAAAAACGTCCATTAATCCTTCTCCTATTCACGGCGCAAAGTTCAACAATGAAAGATAAACAATGACAACTTACGGTCGAAAGAGCTAAGCATTCTTCTCGAAGTGCGTCCTCGTTTGGCGCACCCACCCACGGAGGAACAGCCTCCCCTTTTTCACCTTGCTTCCCGGCAATAAAAGCTTCTTGTTCTTTGTTGAGTTCAGCAATCAGTCTCTGAAACGGTAATTGCAAATTACTCTCATGACAACGACTAATCAAACATTTACAAAGAAAAGCCGACATTTTGTCATCCCTTATCTCTCCATTTCTCAGAGTGAAATTCACACGACATTCTAGAAGCTCATTAAGAAAAGTTCACCACTAAAAAAGTCTTTAGGAAGAGTTTACCACTCAGAAATTCTCCACTTTTCCAAACTGAGATTTCGCAATTCAAGAATAAAAAGCCCGCTGTAATCGGATTCGCGCAATTTTCACTCCAACAAATGCAGTTTGCAGATGCTTCTCGCCTTTAATAAAAAATCGCGAGCTGGAAACGTAATTTTTATTTCAAGGCTGCGATGAGATTCGGCCTTCGCTGGGGCATCGAGAAGCGCTCTTGGAATGCTTTATTGAAGAAGGCACTGCATTTATTCTTGATGGATCGAATCTATACGAGGACTCCGAGATTTCCCTCAAAGTGTCAACGAGCTCGTAAGCGAATCTCGCGAGCTTCTCGCTTTCGGAATTAGCCTTTGAATTCGCCTCACAAAAGCAAAGACATTTCCCGACTTTTCTCATTAAAACCATCCGTTCTTTCAGTTATTTTACCATAAAAATTATGAATCCTTAAAATTGGAATGTCCGCCCCAAACCTGTGGCGCGATTCGCCGGGCGCGTCCAATTTCGGCTCTAAATAGAGTGAAAATGTATTCCAAAAGATTCAGCGCGTAACGGAATAGCGAAAATCGCAGGGGAGAAGAGCGGTTATCGATCCGCGGGCCGAGTTTCAAAGAAGGCGCCGCGCCAACATGATGCAATATCCGTCGCCCCCAAAGTAGCCCATTTACGATTCCCATTATTTGAGCTCGCCGGTCCCTCGCGGGACATCGTTTTCTCTGGGAAATTGCGCGTCGTTTAAATTCCGGATGAGCCGCGACCCACAAAACGCGGTCCATTTTTCCGGCTCAATTTCATTCCTTCCTCCCCCTAAATTCCTCAGAGTAAGATCTCACTCCGGAAAGTGTGCAAATTTGGACCTCGATGTGAAGGCTTGTTTTAACGTCCGATCAACGAATTCACCGAGACAGCAAAGTTGATAAATCTCGCGATAAAAGCTCTTTGCGAGCCTTCGATATCGCTCTAAATTCGAGTGATACTTTTAACGTCTCTCCAGCAATAAAACCGGCGCTACGATATTTTCCCTCAGCTTTCGATTCTTCGAGTAGCGGAATCCAACGCGAAGCGTCTCGAGTTTTAATCGAACCCCGAGAGCTCGTCGCAAAATTCCCGGAGTACTTTTACCGCGAAGTTACGTAACTCGAGCAAAAAAGGAACGCGGTTCGTGCAAATATGCAGAAACGCGAAATTACCGTATCCGCCGACTCACCTGCTTCACGTTCTCCTCCAGCAAAAGCTAGAAAAGTAGCACGAAAAATGTTTATAATTGGGATTCTTGCGCGCGATACGCGTCGGCTGCGAACGCAAAAAAACAGCGGCGATTAAAGCGTTTGCCGAACGGCTTATTTTCATTGCTAAAAGAAAAAGCGTTTCCAAGTTCGTCGGTACTTTAACGGAGAAAACGCGGCTCTCGAAAGCCCTCGATCGGTTTTTTTTCTGCCTTCGATTCTTCGGGCGTACGTGACAATTGCGACTCGAATGTCTTCGTATTATGGATTCCGCCCTTGCGAATTCCGCGTACGTATGCACTCGCGTTTATGTAGGTCACAATCTGTCCTGACCTACATGATGATCGTGACGTCACGAGTAACCTTCCTCCACGGCCCGCTCTTCCGTTTCCGCGAAAGAGCGCCCTTCGTCGAGACGAATTAACGTCCAGTCGGCTTCACCCCAAAGAAACGAAGGGCTTGTTTGTTTAAGTAGGGTGTCTTTTAGAGTTAAAATCGCACTTTTCGGAGTGAAATTGAAAAGCCAAACGTAAAAAGCAAGAAAGGCAACGAAAAAAGCGCCGAAGCTTTGTTCGCTGATTGTAAGTGTGCTTTACCTGATTGTGTACCTGACAAATGCGTTAGCGTGTAAACATGAATAAAAACGGATTACTGGAGGTCGGAATATCGTGAAATTGGGTCGAAATGATTAATATTTCAGCGGATTTCTTCGGGGCCGATGAACGAGCCAGAAAAGCCCGAAAACCAGGCTGCGCGTGTTCTCATACTCGACACGTGCTGAAAGTATCGCGTCTGTTTTGTCAAACTATTGATTCTGGCAGCGAGACCACGCTGCTGACCCGAAGTTTAACGCAATCGATTGCCAGTACTGCGGAGCAAACGCGTCAAGAAACGCTTTTTTCTCTTCGAACACGCCGAAAATCCGGCGGAAGAACGGGAAGATTCGCATCTTCGAATTCTCGAAGCATTGACATTATGCAATAAAGAGATACCTTTGAAAAGCTACGCCTGCCTTATGAAGGTCAAGGTGCGTTATCGATCAAGCCGCGTGTGCTCGCGGAGACGGCCGAGTTACGTTCTTCAAAAGTCGGACGCAAATTTACTGCCTCGTTTTGGAAATTCTTCCAAGTTCATTACCCCGTTAGAACATCATAACTCTATCAAAGTACGCAATCATTCCAGTAAAATCCGGATTTTTCCCGTGGAAATTGCACTTCAAAAAAAAGTAAAACTCCAGATGGTTCGTAAAAAATTGGAAGAGAAAAGTGTAGCCCCGAAAAAAGTGGGGGATTGTTTTTCGGAGGAGCCGAATAAATCGAGGGATGGAAAAGACGCTCGTAAAGTCGCACATGTGTCGATCGCGATCCTCCCCCGCGACTCGACTCGTGGCGGATCTTGCGGGTGCGTCTGTGTGATGGGGTGGCGCCGGATCAATACCAACTGCCCCCATTCTTTGACAATCTACGTGCAGCCTCTCGCATTAGTGTGCGCTCGCGTTTACGTGTGAGCCGGCAACCTTTAACAACCGTTCCAGCTGTAAAAGCATTTCACGCTCCGACATACGGGCCCGACACAACTTAACTCGCCCGACCCGTCACGTTGTCCAATAATTGTCGGATTTTCGGATGAAAAGTGCCGCTCTTCCATCCTCCCTCAGCTTTTTCAAAGAAAGCGTTGATTTCTTTTCGTTTATTTTAACAAGATCGCTGGGAAAATATCGTATTTTACACTCCCAGGGAGTTAAAATAAACGAGAGTTGCTTTTCGTAAAAACGAGTATCGATCAACTTGGGAAGGTCTTGGGGGATGGAAAATCCATCAATCCGTCGAGTTTCTATTTTCGATTTCATTAAAAATATCGATCGCGTCCACGCCCAAAGTTTTTATAAATCCTCGAAATGCATTGGACCCGCTCCAAAACTTTCTTGATATCGTTCCGGAATCAGTCAGCCACTGGAAAAAAAAAACTTTTCAAAAGAAAGAACAATGAATTCTCGTTCCACGTACGCGAATCGCGAAGTACATTTACTCGAGACATTATGACAAAGTATTCCTCATGTATTACGTGACTTTCGAGCCGCCAGAAACAGAAAGTCTCATACTTCATTTCCCACGCAAAAAGGAAGTGCAAAACGCATCTGCCGATACAAACAAAGGCAGCGAATCTCAATCTCGGAGTCGATCTTCCACCGAGATCAACGAAACAAGGAATTACAAGCGACAATTTCCTCTGCAATCACCATTATCGATAACAAAGCATAACGATCAGTAATCTAGATTTGCATTTTAACGAGTCTCGCGAAAGCTACGAAGGCAGTGAAAGTAACGCTCCACTTTTTCTTCGATCAATAACGCTTCTCAAAACCGTGGCTGCTTGTTCCAAAGGACACGACGGGGAAACTTAAAAATATTTGTCCGTTCAATTATACGTCCTCGCAATCCCAGACACTGCAATACTATCGACCTCGTTCTAATCTCGAAAATCCGTCGAAAAAGCACGAGACTTTTGGTCGCTTGGATTCGCCTCTGAAATCGAATCTCAATTTTTCCAACATTTACAATAGGGAAGATTGTGAGCCCTGGTTCTGAAACTTTTCATACTTTTCCCTTTACTCACGTTTTCCTCGACGCTCTTCTTTATTTTAGCGCTCGCTTCTACGACGACAGTGCCGGCTTTGTTCACGGCGCTGTACAAAAATCCACCGAAGCTCTTCGCGCCGGCTAAGGCCTTTGTCGAGACTGAAAAGCAAAGCAGAAATTGAATTTTCGTAACGCAGGATTTTCCACGGGGCAACAATGTAACATCCCGAAAATCCGAATTTTTCGCCGCGCCTCGAAACCCGCTCACCTGTTGCGCGTTGTCTCACGGTGTTCCATTAAAGACGCAATTTTTTCCGCGAACATTACAATAAAAACTGCCTCGAAAGAAAGTACAAAAAACGCAAGGACGCCGAGACTCGTTAGCGCCTTTCCTTCTCGGAACGGCCGCCGGAAAAAAATAAGCTCGTTGATTTTCGAGCAAGGGTCGTCGGAGAGACGGCGTATTGATCCGAAAAAGATGGACCAAGCCAGACACGAAGGACGCTTCCTAACCGAATTCCGCTTTTCCCCGACACAAAATACATTTCCTTTCTAAACGAATCGACAAAGCGTCGATTTTACATCGCGGACAAAGGAATGCTCGAAAAATCGCGTGTAACGAAGTCCCAGCGAGTGCAACGGTAAACTAATAAACCCGATTTACAATTCAGATCCGGAGCTTCTGGAAAACGTGACGCGGTACAAATAGAGATACATATTTTAGTTCTCGCGTGTGAATGCACGCAACGAGAAGAAATAAAAATGAGGCGACATCGAGATTCGTTTTCCGTTTTCCGCTCTTCGACGGGGACTCACCGCCGCCGAAAGCTTGACCCTGGTCATCGGTTGGTGTTCCCTCGAGGCTCGCGGGTCCACTATCGGCACCTCCGGTCGCGCTGAAACACATGTAATCGCCATTAAAGTGTCATTAATGTGTCAGAAATCGGTCTCGAAATGGAAATGACGGGGAAGAGTCGTAAGGTACCTGCTGGCGTCGTCGTCTTTCACGTGTTCCGGAGCTGGGGCCGCCGGATCCCGCGATGTTTGAGTTTCATTCGCCTCAGCTGGCACGGCTTCGCCCTCGGCTGCTCCGGTCGCGCCACGTCCGAGTCCCGGGATTCCACCGGCTAACCAACCGCTCATTTGTGACTTTACACCGGCCAACATTTCCAGTTTGCTGCCTCCTTTTGTGGGGCTGCAAAAAAAAACATGTTTTACTTTTTTTTATCGAAAGATTCAAAAACAGAAAGGCTCTTTTTCCTGGAGGCAGAGATTCTCCTTGCAGAGGGTTTTTCATACGAAAAAATGAGATTTTAGTATCATCCAGTTGAAATAATTGAGAGTTTACGGTAATCAACGAAGCCCATAAATCTGAAAATGGCGAAGATTTTTCCGGAGCGACAATTGCGCGAATGAATAAATTAGTCGAGGATTCGTCGATGGTGATAATTACGAATTCGCGGCGACCCAGCCTGACAACGTTCGTAACGTAATTATACAAGAGATGGACGGAGGTATCGAGCGTTTCATAATTTTCGTCAAAAGTACATGCAGGGAGTGCTTAATATTCATGGCGCCATTAATTCGGCTGGCGCGACGCGAAAATGGGATTATTATCGACGAGATCGGACCCGATGCTTTTCAATTGCGGTCGAAATCACGAACATGACTTTCCTGTTTCCAAAAGGCAACGCCATAATATCAATTTCTCGAAGTGAAATGTCACTCTGGAAATCATGCTCGAGTTGGAGTGAGATATCGATGTTTAAGGTTGAAAAAGGCATTTACTAACGCGCGGAAATTGAATTGTTTTCGGAGTAAAACTCGCGAAATTTCGTGGCAGGAAATGCGATTTCGCGGAGCTTATTTTTTACTTTCCGAGGCACGGTTTGTTCCCGAGCGATGTTCTACGCCGTGGAAAGAACTATCGAGTTTGTCGTGGATTGAACGAGCCTCGTTACAGAAATTTCATTAAAGAACAATTTGTGATCGTCAGAGACTTAACGATATTTTAGAAATTTGTTCCGACAATTAACAAAGTTCGACCTCGTTTGGAAAAGAGAGACCATTTTTAAATTTTGAGGGTTTTAGAATTTTATGTATTCGAGTATAAATTTAAAAATTTATAAATTTCAATAAAAAGAGTTGGTAAAATTCCTAATAATTTTATTAATTAACTCGACGTTTTTTTAAATGATAAAAATGGTCAAACTCATAAATTATGCAATAAGCAACAAAATGCGTCGGAAAGTTAAAAAATTTTGTTGTTCACCGAAAATAGTATTTCCGATATCTAATCAATAATCCTTATCAAGTTGTCATAATGTGGTCATCAAATCGAGGAAAACTCCAAAAACGTACGAAATTCGCACCAATGACAATTAAATCGATAAACTCCAAGAACAGCTTTCAAAAATCGGAGCTTTTGCGTTCTACGAAAAAGAATTCTCAATTGTTCCAACAACTGATCGCGAGAGAATCTTGTATCGTGTCATTTTCAAAGCTCAGAATTATAAGCTTCGATCGAACTGTCAGTGTCATCGTCAAAATGCGCGCCCGAGCGGAAATGTCACGACGCACTAAAGAAAAAAGAACCCAGAACATAAAACGTACCTGATATCTTTCTTTTCTGGGTCCAGATCAGCTTCCACCGACGGCACTTTTTCTTCCTGGAGCGGTATTTCGGAGCCATCCTCGCCTTTCTTGCCCATCCAAGTGGAAACCTGATTCGTCAGGCCGGAAAACATCTTGTCACGTCGCGAACTCGACGCTCCTCAAGATCCCGTCACTTTCCGTATCTCTCCTGATAGAGCCGCGTTTTGCTTTTCACGCACTCGACGAATATCGCGGAAACCCTCAGAAAAATCGAAGTGACGAAACGGTACTCAACGATTCAACCCGTCCTCGCGACCCGGGACCACAAACTGCACCACATCGCGCGCGCTACTGCGCACCCGCGGCCGCGCATACACGGGAACACCAATCGGAGTGGATTTTCTCCGCGACCGATTGTTCAATAACGAGCGCCACCTTCGAAATTACGCATCTCCAATATTTTGTAGAACATCGCGATGTTTGTGTAACTCAAATCTTAACGTCACTCGAATAATTGTAAACGTAATTTTTTTGATATAATTAGCGATTTATCGTACGGGAAAATGGCGCCACGTCGTTTCCCGCCGTTCAATTTGAAAAATAATTCGAGAATGCGATTCTAAAGTACGTTTTCTTGTAAAACGGCAAGGAACGCAGAAAAAGTTTCCAAACGTGCTTCTTGATTAATTTATTTCCTGCTTATCAAATCGAATAAAGAAAGTTAGACAATAATTCAAATACAATTACATTCTCTCATTCAACATTCACGCACGCACTCTGAAGAATCGATGCAACGACGAATCACGAGCTTCCTTCAATTACAATATCTACGAGTACGCTATACTTCAACGTTTATTTTGTATCTAAAAAAACTGTCGGGCTTTTCTTCCAAAAAAATTCAAATTTCACCGTTATGTACATTGGGCGAACGAAAATGTCGTTCAAAATAACGTTGAGGGGGAGACAAAGTATTTTATACAGAGCGGATACGGGGCTTTGGCAATGAACGGCCTCGTCGGTCTCGTCCAGTCGCAGAATGTACTCCAGCGAAGAAAAGCCTCAGTTCCTCGGCGTCTGGCCACTGTTTCCAGGAGCAACCGGCATTTCTCCTCCCTGCGTGTTCTCCCGCAATGGAATCTGAAATTGCTGAAACCAAATAATCTCCGTGAATACTCTAGAAAAACTCCGGTTCAGTTTCGTCCTCAAAAAATCCACTGCGAACCTTCACTTGGATCTGGTGCTTCAGCATAGCGGCTCTAAGAATCAGCATTCGAGTGCGTCTCTGGTACTCTTTCCCCAAGCTAATGGACTTTTCAAAAGTCGTGCTTCGCTGATCGACGTCTTTGGCATAGAGAATCTGAAAGAGCGAAGAAACCGGTTAGAAGTACAATTTTTCCTCGAATAAAAACGATAAAAAAAGACAAGCACTTTGTTGTGTGAATCGATTCGAGCTTGGATTTGTCCGTCGAGTATGAGCTGCATGAGTTCGTCCTCGAGCGCCGAAATGGTCCTGTTGAACGCCGTGGCCATGCGCCTCATGTCCGCGCTCAGGTACGGACTGAAGTACTGTATGAGAGCCCGGTTCCGAATCTGAGTATACAGAACGTTGACATGGGGCGCGATGTACATGTCCAGCAGAATGTTATCCTTAATTTCGTCCAGAAGCTTCAGGCACGACGCGTACTTTGACTCGTAAAACTTGAAGATAATGTCTCTAAGTTGGGGCTCGAGTTCCAGGAACAGTTTGAAGGATCCGCTAAAAATAACTTGTTTCTGAAGCTCGTGCCTATCGAACGAAGCAAGGGCGCAGAGTCCGCCGTACAGAGCAACGTTTCCAGGAGACAACAGCTCAGGAAAGTCGCAGTGGTCCAACGAAGCCTGCAAGAAAAGCTTTGCCGCGGATTTGTACTTTTTCGTGGCGAGTTCGGCGAGGCCTGCGGCAACCTTGAGTTTCGTTACAACGGCCTGGTTGTTGTCCTTGCCATGGATGTCCGGAAAGTCCGGGGTGTTTTCAGCCTTCGTCACGTAGCTTATAACGTGGGTCCAGTTCTGTAAATACACGGAGACTTTGAGTACATTCCAGCACATGTTAACCACGTGTTTGCCGCTGGTGCAGTAGTCTCGGGCTCTCGAGTAGCATTTTAAAGCATTGTCCAGGTCGCCGCAGTCGAGGTAATGGTCACCGAGGTCGTCGTGGCCTCTTCGAATGCTTTCCTTTATGGAATTGCTCTTGTAGTTTTTCAAGTCTGTATCGAATTTCTCCAGCTTTAGCGCAGCTTTTTTCGAGCGCGTTTCTACCCAGCCTTGATCTATCGTTGGCAAGTCTTGGGAGGTTGATTGAGCAGCGACGTCGGGCAGAGCGGGAGCGTTTAAGGCATGGTGCAGCTTTTGGTGCAGCGCGAGGTACAGAGAGACATTGTAAGTCGTCATCACGTGGACAATGGCCATTTTCAGGGCTTCTATTCTTAGCGTAGGACAATGGTTTGCTATGTAGATCAGTCTGTATAACTTGGCATGGCCGGAATAGCTGTTTGCGTAAGATTCCAGGTCCTAAAAACATCAGAAATTTTACTTTCGAGCCAAATGAATAAAAACATTAAAAATTTCGCTTTTTCCTCGAGGTTGAGACTTTAAAAATACTTTCTTCCATCGCATTTGTTGATAATAAAAATTTTCGATTTACGAGAAAAGTATCGGACGGAAGAAAATTTTTCGAAACTTGGATGAAAATTGGAAAAATGATAAAATTGAAATGCTTGGGAATATTGTATTTCGAGTGAAAATGAATGGAATGTTTGTAAATAAAAATAGCCGATGAACAGGTGAATCATTATTTTTTGAGGTTAGGATCGGGAATCGCGACTTACGAGCGTGGGATTTTCCACCGCGTATTCGCGTTCCTCTTCGGTGTTGTCGTTGTCTTCGGCTGGTGCATCGACTTGCATTGGCTCCATTGCATTATCTTGAACGAAACGTAAATGCCACTTCGGCAAAGGCATTTTCAAGTCGACGACTTTCCAGATCAAACCGCTTTACTTAGTGATTCGCGGCCATGAACTTACTGTCACGTAAAAAAGAAATTCCCTAACGCCGCCATCTTTGGGCTTGAAAATTTGCAAACGCGCCATTTTCAAATGATTAACTTATTTTTGGTCAGGGATTCAATGCGTAAAATTGCTTAAACTTAGCCATTTATTTCAGTCTTCGAAGACATAGTTTTATAATTCACAGATTGACTGGTAAAAAAATAGATGTATCTTAAATACTCGAGCAACGCAAAGTTTTCTATTATATCCATGTGGAACTCGCTCCTCCAAGGCGAATCCTGCAAAAAATTTTTGTTTACAATTTTGCGTGTAAAGGCGAATTATTCCTTTGATAAATGAAACGTTTATTGTATTGAGAATCACACGTAATAATAACGACGAAATAAATTCCATACTTTGTAAACTTATCTGGTGCTTCTGAATACTCTAAAATGTCTTTTGTTGCCGATCACCTCCTCATAGTCCTCAATATGTTTTAAGATTTTCTTTACGTATTGGTTATGAAGACTCTGGTACGTCCGATGCTGCAAGATCTGTAAAAATGTGCAAACATTTAGTTCTATGAATTCGAAATTATCGTCTAGTTCAACTTACGCCTTCAGCTATCATCTGTTTCCAGATTTCGTAGCCTTTCGCTTTCCAGATTGCATGTTTTGATATCAAATAATAAAGCATGATGCGCCTTTCGATGTTTTTGAAAGATTCCCTGTAGATCAAAAATTAACAAATGTAACATTCAAACTCCCGCATTAATGACACTCGTAATCGTACTTTCTTTTAGGAACGCCGTGATAAAGTTTGAACTTCTCGACGGCTGCTTTCAATTTGACAGATGAGCTGCAACAAAAATGTTACTTAAGAATAGAAAATAAAGATATTTTTACGCAATTCGAGTAACTGCAAAAAGTTTTTCTTACGACTCCATATCCTGAGGTTCGTTTTCATCGTCGGAGCTGGAAAAAACATTTACGAAATTGAGTATTTGCTCGGCAAAACCTTCAATTCAATTTATCGAACTTACTAGATCAGAATTTCTTTATTTGAGGGCTGTACTCGAGAATTGGTCGTCTTTCTTTTGGTGACCTGCACATCCAAGGCCTTTCTTTTCGGCTGACTATAATTAGAAACATAGAAATAAATAAACAGAGAATAAATTTGTGTTTGTACACAAAAAGTCGAAACAATTGAAACAGTATGAAATGTTTCAGAAGTTTTAAAAAGAAAACAGCACCGAAGAAGAAATTAACGAGCCAAGGAAAAGAAGCAAATGAAATGAATGACAAAATCATACAATGCTCCTGAATAAATGGAATACTAACGGTGGACCTTCGGAGTTTTCTATATCATCCGCTACCTCTGCGGAGTTTTCTATATCATCCGATACCTCTTCGGAGTTGTCGGTGTCTTCATCCGTTATCAAGATGGTTTCCGGTTCTAAGCAATCCATTTCCCTGGAAACAATTAATAAAATTAACACAAAAACCGCCGAAGCAAAGAAATTGAACAGTCCAATTTACGTAAAAATATAAATTAAATCAAATTTCTTTTAAATTCTTACTCCGTGTCGGCCTCCGATGAATCCGACATATAGTCTTTAAGATCTGGATGGTTCACTTTTAATTCCCGTATCAGTTTTTTCGATACCCCAACCCAAACATCGTCTTCGGGTTCAGAACTATAAATAAATAAATAAATTAAATCTCCCGAATTTCTCAACTCCGCGAAATCGCTGAAATCAGAGTTAAATCGCCGAAATTTCAGTTACGATTTATTGCAATATTCACGTCAGTTTTTACACAACTGATACTTTGTTCTGTCGAAAAAAAACGTTGGATTTGTAAAGGAACGAGGAAGTCTTGGATCTGAGATAAATTCACTTACTTCATCATTGTTGATGCAGTCTTACACGTTGATTTTCGTTATAAATGCCGCACGGAATTGTTTATTTGTAACCGCCGTGGAACAATCCAGAACAATTGAACGTGAGAGCCTGTCCGGAGCTGCAAAACGCGCCACGCGGTCCAGAAATATAAGTTGAAGCAAGTTGAAGTGAGCTGCTGAACAGATAGCACTGGTGTCGTAGAAAAAATTTTGTTTTCCAAAAAGATCACAGTGGCGCTGTAACCGTCATTTCCGTCCATAAAACAATCAAACGAGCCCTCTAGAAAATGTAAATTTCATGCCCAGTACTTTTGCGGTGAAATGTGTCTTCTAACGTACAGAAAATAAGTCACATTACAAAAATTACGACATATTAAAATACAATCTCCCGTGGGATAGTTACTTTTCAATACGACGAACTCAACGCGGAATTCAAACCTCAAAGTACCGCGTACCAGTTTTTATAAACCCAACGTTTTTCCATTGATCGAGCACGGTTAAGAATTACGTCCCGTTTGTTTTAACATGCAAAACTGATTTTCCCACGTATTTTTGTTGGGAGGTTTACAAGTATCTCAAATTTGGACTGAAAAAATGGCGGATTCGTCGTACGAGAAGGGTTTGATCGAGATCTCGCGAATGAAGGTGCACTTTTCCCCAAATCATCAATTATTTCGAGAAAAATATCAACTCGATACAGCATTTTTGTTTTTCCACAAGCTCAGTTTCATTTCGTTCTTATAACTTCGAAAAAATTTTTGCAGGTTGCGGATTTGAAAGCGGAATTGAAGAAGCGCAATTTGCCGACAACAGGAAATAAACAGGATCTTGTAGACAGGCTTCAAACGTTCATTCATGGTGGTATGATAATTCTCAACCCCGCAGGGAATTTTTCAACTTTATTAATGCATTTTTTACTTTTGCAGATTCTTCGTTGTCCCTGGACGAAACCGTCGAAGATGTACTGGACGAGGATGCTGTTTTAGAAGTAAAAAGAATTCAAACAGAGTCGTAAAATTGCTATAACATTGATTTTTTTCCCAGGACGACGAAATAGAAGATTTGGTAGTGAGCAAACCGGACTCTCGAGAATTGCCTGAGAAGAGGAAACTTTCCACGGACAATAACGTATCAACCGCTAAAAAAGTCATCCTGAACCGCAATCCCATAATCGAAGAAGTCAAATTGGACTCGCCGAAAGACGAAAGCAACAATATCGAAGAGAAATCTGCTCCCGCTGAAAAGAAAATCATTAAATTGTCAGAATTGAGCTCGAAAGAAGTATGGGACTCGCGTTGCATCGATAGATTTTTTAGGAATTAATTTATCAGAATTTAAGGATTCATTCTCGTACTTTTTTTACAGAGGTTGGAAATGAGGGCCAAAAAATTCGGGGTGCCGCTTTCAGACAACGCTAAAAAAGAGGCCAGAGCTGCGAGGTTCAATTCGAACAATGCTAATTCTGGTTCAGTATCTTCTGTGAAAACTCCAGTGGTAAGAAACAGTTTTGAATCAAGAACATTGTAAGAGCCACTAATTCATTCTATTTTTTTCACAGCCAACGTCTGTCGAAACGCTGAAAAAGAGAGCGGAGAGGTTTGGATCTAATGTGTCATCTGTTATGGAAAAGGTATAAAATGGAGATACATTTGCAACAGATATTGCTCGACTGTAGCTAAAAAATGTTCATGTAAATAACCGAGCGAAATAACGTTTATTTCAGGTCGACATGCAAGAAAAGATAGAGCGAAGAAAGGCCAGATTCGGAGACGTGAAACCTATCGAGAAAGTATTCAGCAACAAAATCAAAATCGTCAAATGATATTCACTTCTGTACAAGAAAGTATTATTGTAAGCGAAGAAGTTACATTTCTCATGTTTTCGAATTTTTCTACAAATCAGCCAAGTGCATTTCGATTCAATTTGTGTTAATAGAATTGAAATTGTAATTTCGTATTGTGAATTCAGATGGATCTTGAATTTTCATCTTTTTTTATGTAAAGTACTTTTATACTATGGATTACTTGAGATGTAGTGAACAAGACTACATGAAAACGTCAAATTTGAGGTGTAATCTAATACGTTCGAATAACTTTGTATTTATAAAAATTTGATGTTTTCTATGTGTTGCTCCATGCGTTCGATCTGTGTATTTCGGCGACTTGTAATACACTGATATTGTAAAATATAAAGTGTTTCTTTTTCGGGTCAAATAATAACAGGATATAATAACTTGGCAATGCACTATATTTCCTATTTTGAATAGTGTAAAGTACATTTACAACTTTTAAAGAAATCCTCATTTTTCTGCAGTCAAATGAAAATTACTCTCCCACGGTATAAAAAATCTTTGTAAAACGAATATTCTAGAATGCGCGATATCACAATTTTGCCAGTTCGAGGTTGTAATTCTACACAGATCAGAAAAACCCAAAAAATTATATGAAATACAACCATTTTTAACGATTTCATCGTTATAAACTTTGCGAATCAATTTGTTTAACACTGGCATTGCCACAAAGTTTTCAACTAGTTTTCTGTCGCTTTGGAACGACCTATCGATTCAGTTAATTAATTTGGAATATTATTTTATATTATCAATCAGGAATCTGCATGCATAGTTTGACTTGCATTTTCGTTGATTAAAAAATACTACCTAAATTATAAAGTGTGTATAACGCACAATATTAATCACCATACGAGGTTTTTACACAATCATTACAAAAATTGCAAATCAAGAAAGTCATCTGACATTTCGAAATCATTTTCAAGCGAGTCAATCTAATCAGTACTAGAATTAAAAAAGCATTACCGAGTCACAGTAAAATTATAATATACAGTAGTGTCAGCCATTTCCTCCATAAAAACAATTTGAATCTGCAGCCTACTTCGATTTTCCAGATTATCACGTTAAAGCTACCAAGCGATTGTTTAAGTTTCTAAATGAACAAATTTCCTTGCTAGATTCTTTTTCCATTAGAATCTGTAATACTTCAAAAATTCGATCGGGACCGTCGAATTACATTTTTTAAAATATTCGCATTTTTCCAACAATCGTAACTTTGTTTTGTAATGTAAAATACAAAAAGAAATAATTGGTAAAATAGTACCATATTGAAACTTGGTTACGCCACCATCGATTCCTGATAAAATTAATATATATAATCAATAAAAGTTATTACGACCTTTGAGGTCGGACATAGGTTGTTTCGATTTCGGAACCTTTTAAGATCCACGCAACGTTGGTATCACATCCATTCCAGCCGTCAAAAATATCTTCTTTACATGCGCATGGAACCAACAAAATTTTAGAAAAATCGCATCGTCAAAATAACGCGAAAAAACTAATTTATACATTTCGAAAATCATAACATTTTTACACATAGTTTTTCTGTACAAATGAAATGTCTCAACGTGGAATGTGAACATTTCCGCGCGCTTTCGACGGCTACTTTTTTTAGTCTATACAGTTCCCGATTCAGCTTGTTTCACAAGGTTCCATCCACGATGAAAGTTTAGGAATGATAAATATACGAATACATTATGCTCTCGCAAGTCTTATGCCTAAAAGCGTATGAAAGAAAAAAGCGCTTTCTCCGCACATCGGATCCCAGGAAACGGGCCCTTATTTCGGCCTGAGAACACTGGCGCTTGAAGGCAACGTGAAGTTTGCTGTCGACGAGGCTGCCGAGAGAGTACCAATTGGAGTCGTTGTCAGAGAATCACTAGCTACACTGCCGATGGAATTGGTCTCACTTTTATACCGGATATTGGTATATTCTCGTCCCATCAGTAGCGACTTCTACCAAAAAAAAACATTGTCTTCAGCATCAAAACGCAAATTTTCATCATTGAAATTCTATCGCGTACTTGTTCCGCTTGCATTCTCTGTGACACCGTCTCGATATAATGCAGAACCGCGAGATAAACGAATTTGTATTGCGCTTCGGTCTGTACCATTCCGGATCTCTGCGAGCGCACCCTCTGAATTGTGCGTTGAATATCAATTTCACAATCCAAACCTGCATTCAAAATTCGTTATTCAGACGGCGAACAGTGCCTTTCGAAACAATGACTTTTGACAAGATTTATTTTTACCGAGTCGCTTTATTTGATCTAGAATCATATCGATCACGATGAACGTTCCGGTTCTACCAATACCAGCGCTGCAATGGACCAAAACCGGTCCCACGCTGACGGGATTTTGCGAGCTCGGCACTCCAGGAGTCGCCGTCGCCGCTATTGATTCTTGCCTAGCGTTGACGTCGTGGAGGAAATTCAAGACACAGCCAGGATCAGCCGGAACGCCATGATCTGGCCAAGCCTGAAACGATTTGTCCAAATAAGTCAAGAATTTCAAAACCATTTTTCTTAGAATCAGAATTGTCTGGTTGAAGTACTTGAAAGTGATAGTGGAAAATTCTCCTCGGCTCGGAGAAATTGGGTTGCGTGCCCTGCAACAAGAACTCGCGGAGCATGTAGTCTAAAGTCTTTGTGCTTCCAAGGGCGTGGACCTTCCATTCGCCTCCGTACTCCGCGATTTGTCCTTCTCCCTCCGGCCAGTACCGCGCGCATTTGTTCTGTCAAGAAAAGAGAAGTCGAAGTCTCGTTTCAAATACTTCATCGAGCATTTAACAGGATCCTTACTTTCCCTCTCTCGACCTCTTTCGTCGTCATGACGATGACTCGAGTATTTTCCTGATACACCATGTGCCAAAAGTCCTGGATCGTATTCAGCAGACAACCCTGCGTCGCTATGTAGCACTTATTAAGCGGAACGTTATCTCCAACGGCGCAGTTTGCATTTTCGCTCTCCTCGTTCTAAAACAAAAAAAGCCTGTAACGACCTGAACAATCCACAGCTAAAGAAATCTGAGAAAATGCCATTACTTTGATGTAATTAGCGTTGATGTAATCAGAGCCAGGAATATTCGGGTCGACGTCTTTCAGCCGCACCCTTGTGTGATCAACTGAAAAGCAAACGAACGAGTGATGAAATAAAAGTGCGAAAATGCCGGCGATTGAAGACGAGCGACGACTTACACGGCAGAATATTTTTGTACCGATTCTTGGCCCGATTTTCCGGCCGCAGCCCTTCTTTTCTGGAGAACAAGTGGCGGCACTCGAGCTGCTGCAACGATTCGAATTCCTCCCAAAAACCGGCTTTGCCTTTCCCGCCTCGACCCGCGCCGGCATCGTCGGCTGCTGTAGGCCAACACAGCCAACCATTGGAACAACCATTTTCTTTGTGCAACTGTCTAACTCGGCTTTCAATGCCGCTGGCGTTTATTCGCGTCGCATTGAACGGTTGCCTAGAAGCAAAATTTACATTAGCGATATTGCGCAATTCGTAAGAGAGAAAAGATTCTTTACAAATGTAAAGAACGGCGAGAATGTACCGAAGATGAACAACGCTGCCGCTCGTTTCGACCATCGGATTGCGCTTGTAGTATTCTATAAGGTCGCTGAGGGTATCGAACTTCTCTCCGCCTCCTACATCGTATATATTGTCCTGCGAATGAATAAATAAATTTTAAAAATCATTTCTCGATCATGGAACTCAATCGAACGTCGCTTTACCTGAGAACGTATCATTACGTGCGTCACGCGATCATCGGTGCGCACCGACAATACAAAGTCTCCTGGTTTGCTCTGCGATTCGCGGACAAGAAAGGATCCATTCTTGCCGCGCTCCAGCATCAGTCTTTCTGCCTCTTTAGCTGACAAATGGCCGTGGAACCACCTGCAAAATTACGTTCCTCGTCAAAAAAAGAACACGTTGAAGGCTCGTCAATGCACCTTTCAGTGGTAGGATCAGCGCAATTCAAAGGGTACTTCAGTTCGATAATTTCGCCATTCTTTTCCCGCAATTGCCCGCCGTTTTCCATGTAAAATTGCACGAGTTCCGACAAGGTGGCGAACTTCTCGCCACCGTAGAGGTCGTAAAAGTCCCCTGTGTTTTGGATTTTTATGTGGGTGACTTCTCCGTTTCGCCTGGAAATAAATCCAATTATTAAGATGTTTCTGTACACGTAATTTCTCATGTTTTCGTTCTTACCTGACGGACAAAGTGAAGTCCCCGGGATTGGAAGAACTGGGCCTCGCGAGGAACGAACTATCGAACCCGCGTTCCATCAAAAGTCGCTCCGCCTCCAACCCTGTGATGTTGGGGTGAAACCATCTACGAAAAAAACACATGGAATTACTTTTTCGAACGAGTACGCCAATTTTTTCGAGCGAACTTTACCGAGAAAGAAAACGCGATTTGAAAAACTTTCGATCGAACTATTTCAAGGTCCGGGAATTGAAAAAAAAAATAGTTCGAAGTCGAACTCGAAAATTGCAGCGAAAAAGAAGCGCGAAATGAGGTGAAAAG